>RJWJ010011733.1:0-43653 GCA_004363605.1 Indri indri | reverse complement strand
CTGTCCAGTTAATTTCTTTGTATTTTTGGTAGAGACGGGGTCTTGCTCTTGCTCAGGCTGGTCTCGAACTCCTGAGCTCAGAACGATCCGCCCGCCTCGGCCTCCCAGAGTGCTAGGATTACAGGCTTGAGCCACCGCGCCCGGCCCACCATTGTTTCTTAAAGCTGAATAGTACTCCATGGTATACATATATATGTTGGCATGGATGCGGAGAGATAGGAACACTCATACACTGCTGGTGGGACTGCAAATTAGTGCAACCTCTGTGGAAAGCCATATGGAGATACCTTAAAGAGATACAAGTAGAATTGCCATTTGATCCAGCAATCCCATTACTGGGCACCTACCCCAAAGAACAAAAATCGCTCTATGAAAAAGACACCTGCACCCGAATGTTTATAGCAGTGCAATTCACAATTGCAAAGGTGTGGAAACAGCCCAAGTGTCCATCAATACATGAGTGGATTAGTAAAATGATCTCACTTTTGACTGAAAGAGTGTATAACTGAGACTTCACAGCTGTCTTTCAAAATTTTTAAAAGAAAATTATAAATACCCAACAAGTGAATTCATTTTTTTCTGAGAAGAAAGAGAAATAGATTAGTAAATTTTAAGCAAGAAACATTCTAATTTTTCCCAGAAAGAACGTTTTCTCTTCATTACTAAGTTCCTGTGAATCAGTTTCTCCATGCAGATGGCAACCCCTCAAATACCACAAGAGTGAAGGCTGTTCACGAATTACCTTTGCCAAGGATTGTTTTCCCTCATTCTCTGTTTAACATGAATGGTCTGCAAAAGTCAAGGGCTTGGATCTTGCCAGATAAACTGTATTGACCCAGATCTTCAGGTTCATTGGCCCATGATCTGTCTTTCTGTTGCCATTAAATGAAAGTCTGGGGCTTGCCGATGTTATAGTGACACTATGTGGTCACTTCCAGATCTTCAGGTTCCTTGTCCCATGATCTGTCTTTCTGTTGCCATTACATGAAAGTCTGGGGCTTGCCGATGTTATAGTGACACCATGTGGTCACTTTGTTATTACACTTTAAATTTCAAGTTCTGGAAACCTTAAATAATGAAACATCTCATTCCTTCTTTGTTTCCTTTTGGTAGACGTTCTTAACTTGAGGTGGATGAATGGACTTCAGGTGGTCCATGCATCCACTGAAATTGTATACAGAATCGAATGTCCGAGTGTTTTTTTCTGGCGATAAACCTACTAGTTATCATCTAATTCTTAAAGGAATCTACAACCCCAAATGTGGGTGGCCATACTTGGTCCTCTCTCATACTTTCTTCTAGCTTTAGATTTCCAAATGACTGGTCACTCTAAGGAAGAAAACTCACGGAAGGAGTTGGGAGTATTTAACGTGGAGATGTACGCTATGTGTAGGTTTATACAGAGAGGCTGTGAAGAAATTCAGGGAGCAAGGAAGTAAGATTATTCTTCCAAAGACATAAGAGAAATAATTCCAAAAGCTTTCATCATGAGCAGTCTCCCCCACTAAGGACAGAAGACCATGGTTAGACTGATCTGACATTCTTTCCATGGTTGGCCCCTTCAGCAGATGTCAGCAAAAGAGAATACGAAACTCCTCCTCAGGACCCTCAGAAACAACCTGCTCCAGGGGCGCTGTAGGTGGAAAGAAGCTACAAGAAGGCAGTGGCTGCTGGGCCAGGTGAATCCAAAGTACATGGCTAACCACACACAGGCCAGGTAAGGGTCTGTGAGTGACGGTCCCACAGAGTGGCAGCCGGGGGACCCTGGGTGCTGGGTTCTGCAGCCAGCACAGGGCACAGCGGAAGGCTTTCTAATGCTGATGATGATGCTGCGGAAGGCAGGAGTGGGATGAGGGAGACATCTGAGATACTTTTCCTCTCTACAATGACCTTTAATTTTGAAGTAGAACTAAGAGGCAACCACTCCTTTTAGTGATCCATCCAATCATTTAGAGTTATTTCTACAACTAAAGGCATCAGAAAGACACAGAAGATTCTTATATTAGAATATTTGAATAATTTTGTTCTATACTCCTAGTTGTTGTAAGTTTGCTTTTGAAAGCCTAATTCAGAATTAATACTTCATTTAAAAAAAGGAAAAGCAAGACACTCAGTATCTCAGCACTCAGAGAAGAATGCTAGTTATGATTTAGTGTTACCAAAACAGGGATTATGCTATAGACACAATTTTTCATTCTTCTCTTTACCTACATTAAATGGAGGACATGTCCCATGCCATTGGTTTTCAAAACATCATTTTTAATAGCCTTACTCTCATCCTTATAATAAAAGTGCCATAATTCACAGACAATCCCTTATCATTGAACATTTTGGTTATTTCCAAATTTTGTCCCCTAAAATTCTATAGTCAACATCCCTATGCATGCATTTTATGTATATTTTTATTATTTTATAAAGATAAACTCAAGTAAAGTCATCGAATCAAAAATTATGAACTTTGTTAATCCTCAAAATTCAGAATGCCAAATTGTGCTCCAGAGGGGCACAGCCTGCCACCGCCGGTATGTGAAATCACCCATCACGTACCTCGTCACCAACCTAAAGATGACTTTTTAAAAGTCTTTGTGATCTTAATTTTTGAAACAACACTTCTTTATAATTTAAAAAAGCAAAGGGTAGAGGAAAGAGACACTATATCCTTGGGTTTATGATCGTCACACTTTTGAGAGAAAAAAATATCCACACTCACTCCCATTTTATGTGTTGGGATAAAGAATGAATTAGTTTAAATCAGATTGATATTTATTTATTAATTTCTCAGACATCCACCAGCAAATTTCCATCTCAATTCCAGATCCCTGTTTCTGTGGTCACTGTTACTTTACAGTTTGTTATAATTTAAATGTCTTTTTATAGCTCTTTAAAGGATAAAGTACATAGTGACCTCACAATTATATGCCATTCATTATCCCTGCATCACTTGTACCTAGCAGGTTGTAATCAATATATAATTAACCTTAGAGAATTTGGATATCATCTTGATGTATATCTTTAATCTAGCACGAAGAATTTAAATTTAAAAATAAAAACAAAGATATCGGGTGCCAATTCATCTTCGAGCCAGTTATTTTCACCTTTCGCTAGGAGGGGAACAGTAGAACATGTCAATCAATCATTGGATTTATTGGGTACTTGAGATCTTGCCTAAATGCCTACGTTCTCACAGTCAGAACACAAAGATCCATACTTTAATTTGCATTTCTTTTGGCCACTGAAGCCAGACTAATCTTTTACACATCTTTAACACAAACATGATGACATTTCTCACCTGCTCACCTCCCCCAAACTCCCACGCCTTCCTTAAATCCCTCCATGTCTTCCCATTGTTTTTAAACTAAAAACTAAACGTTGTAACCTGACTTAGGCAGCCCTGCACATTTGGTCGATAACCTCTGCAGTCTCTTCTATCCCCCCAAATCTCTGATTCTGCAGCCCTGCTTCTGCCCCATGTAAGACCAAGCCAAATCTACTCCCCTCCCTTAAGATTTGAACCTTTACTTTAAAAGGTTTGTCGGTTTGTAACTACACGTTTATTCGTGTAACTGTCTGATTCCTGACTATCTTCCCATTTGGCTAAAAGCTCTATCGGGGAATCCGATTTCACTCACTCACTCCAACACCTGGCTCCTAAAAGTATTTAAACAATTCAATCCATTAGCAAATCATGTTGGTTCAAAACAGATCCAGACTCTGACTGAGTCTCACTGTGTCCTCTGCCACCACCTCAGTCAACCTCTCTCTGCTGCGCTGTTGCAGAGACCTCCTAACTGGTTTCCCTGCTTCCTCCCTGGTCTCCCCACAGTGGGTCTACTCACACCATGTCACTCCTCTACACAAACCCCTTGACGGCTTTCCGTCTTCGAAGAAAGCCAAAGTCCTTCCAGTGGCCTTAGCCTGGCACTACCAACCCTGTTCCCCACCAGCCCTGAGTCCTCTTCTGTGCCTCTCCGCTGACTTGTTCCACTTCAGCCTCAGAAGTTTCCTTGCTGCCCCTTGAACATGCCAGGAGTGCCGCCATTGTGGGGATTCATACCCCTAGATCACCTCCCTGCAAAGCTTGACTCCTCACTTCCTGAAGACCCCGCCAAAGATCTTTGCTCAAATGTTGTCTCATGCTCAAGGCCTTTCCTGACCACCATTTACCATTTCAGTCCCGGTACCCACTCTGGCACTCCCAGTTATCCTCCCTGCCTTTATTTTTCTTCAAAGCACTTCATCACCATCTGATATCGCATACGCTTCACTCATTTATTGCTGAGCCTCCCACTATAATATAAGCTCTGTGAGGAGAGGAATCTTCTACTGTTTCCAGTTGTATTGCTAGACCCTATACAAATGTCTGAATGTGATAAATGGTCAATAGATGTTTGTCGAATGACTGACTGACTGACTGAATAATAAAGTAGATGGATACGTGATGGAGGGATTGATGGATGGGTGGATAAAGCAGATCAAGAGCTCTTTTAGAATGTAGCATGAAAGAGAGTCACAAGGAGTGTTGGAACAAGGTAGTAAAGTTTGATTGAGCCTGGAACAGAGATACACAGAAGCCTCCTCCTCCACCAACCGTATGTGTAGCCTTAGGGAAGTCACTTCACTTTACTATGACTCAGTTTCTTTATCTGATGACAGAGATAACCTCTCTTCCCACTCCCAGAGTAGTATTTGTGGAGATAAGAAGAAGAAAGGGAATTTTAAGAGCTATAAAAAACTAAAGGTTCTTTAAATATCAATATGTTACATTCTGTCCACCCTGAGTATAATAGGGTTGTTCTTCAAAACAGAATTTTGTGTAACGATTTTCAGTTTAGCCTAGATTTTGATGAGTTCAGAAATTCTGATCAGTGGCTGATCTAAGAGAAAAGAATGTGGAATATTACTATGTTACAATGCAATAATAGGCAAAAACACATCCTGGATATCTATTAAGTTGGCACATTAGCACTGACCATCTTTTCAGAGATTAGTGGTTATTGTCAAGTGATAATATCAAATTTATTCACTGTTTCAGCAAACAATAAGCCTCTTCCCTTTTGATGTGGATTCACTTAATTTACATACAATAGTTCACACTGAGATTTCTTTCATTTACGAAAGCAGAATTGAAAGCTAGGTGCCAAATATCATCATTGTTATTGAATATGTGAGGAAGTTCTTGCAAATATAATAAAGAAAATTAAAACGCTGAAGGACAGAATTACTTCCATTTGAAACTAATACAATTGTGATTCTCTAAGAAACCCTAAGTAACTCTAGCAAAAACTGCTAGAATTAATAGGCTTTGAATGGTGATGGAAAATGAAATAAATATGCACAAAATTCTTCACTATACTAGCAATAATCAAATAGAAATTTTATAAAAATCTCGTTTAAGGTACCTGTAGAAATTATTTGTAAAAGAAACTAGGAAAAAAGGTTTAACAAAAATGATCCAAGACCCGTGTGAAGAAAATTATAATATTTTATTGAGTACAGAAAACAAGTCCTGAACAAGAGGAGAATCATACCAACTTCCTAAACAAGAAGACAAACTTAAGAATGTACCTTAAGTTTGATGTACCTTAATGCTCCCAAAATTAAAACAGTTGATCTTCATTATTTGCAGATTCAATATTTACAAATTTGCCTCTTTGCAAAAATTTGTAACCCCCAAATCAATACTAGTGGTCCTTTTGCAGTATTTGCAGACATGAGCAGAGTGGTGAAAAATTCCAGATGCCTGGTACACATGTGCCCAGCACTGTCAAACTGAACAGTGCTGCAGTTGTCTGTCTGATTATTTCAGCTCTACTGTAAACAAGTGGCCTTCTCACAGTCTATTTTGTGCTGTGTTTTCTGCATTTTTGTGATTTTTGTTGGTGATTTCACTATTGCAAATGGCCCCCAAGTGTGGTGCTGAATTGCTGTCTAGTGTTCTAAGCACAAGGCTATGATGCGCCTTAATGAGAAAATATGTGTAAGTTTCATTCAGCCATGATTTATAGGGTTGTTGACCATGAGTTCAATATTAATGAATCAACAATATATATTAAATAAGATGTCTTTAAACAGAAACACACATAAAACAAGGTTATGCATTGATTGGTTGACAAAAATACTGTGACCAGAGGCTTGCAGGAATCTATTCTTGTATTTCCCCTAGGAGCAAAGGTTCATTGTTCTATAATTCAGTGTTCATGGTGACTTTACAGAGCATAACTACTGTGAATAGTGAGAATCGACTGTATTTAAATTAAATGCACTTCCAGATAGAACAATCAGGTTTTTTAAATAGGATAAAATAATTTTGAAGATATTGGAAGAATAATTATATAAGAATAGTAAAATTATAATATTGAAGAATAGTCAACAAATATTAGAACTTACTATAGAACCACTTTATGACCAACAATATAGTATAAAAAAGGAAGAAACATGTAGATCTGAGGATAAAAAAAACAAAATTTAATAATTGATCCAAGCGTATATGGGAACCTAATATGTGATAAAGGCAGTGTTTCGATTCAATGGGAAAAGAATGCATAATTGGCTATTAATCTGAAAGAAAACAAAACTGGCCCTTATTTTGCCCCATATACTAACATAATTTCCAAATTGATTGAAATTTAAATGTAAAAAGAATTTAAAATAAATATTAGGAGAAGAATAGGAAACCTGTGGTTGGAGGAAACCTCCCTAACTAAGCAAGACAGAAAATCAAAAAATCGTGAAGGGATAGATAGACAGATATAATATATGTGCCAGCATGCAAATTTGAGCATTTTGCTATGGTAAACGATATAATAAACAAAATCAAAAGTAAGCTCTGGACTTAGAAAAATATTTTCAGTAATAAGACAAACTACACTATACAAAGGGTCCCTAAAAGTTGATAAGAAAAACTGAAGAAGAAAAAGAAAATGGGGAAGAAAAAGAAGGTGAAAAGAAAATACACAAAATATAGAAATAGGCAGTACCAAGGCCGGGCGCAGTGGCTCACGCCTGTAATCCTAGCACTCTGGGAGGCCGAGGCGGGCGGATTGTTTGAGCTCAGGAGTTCGAGACCAGCCTGAGCAAGAGTGAGACCCCGTCTCTACTAAAAATAGAAAGAAATTAATCAGACAACTAAAAATATATAGAAAAAATTAGCTGGGCATGGTGGCACATGCCTGTAGTCCCAGCTACTCGGGAGGCTGAGGCAGGAGGATCGCTTGAGCCCAGGAGTTTGAGGTTGCTGTGAACTAGGCTGAAGCCATGGCACTCTAGCCTGAGCAACAGAGTGAGACTCTGTCTCAAAAAAAAAAAAAAAGAAAAGAAAAGAAATAAGCACTACCAGAGGAGGAATCCAAATGGCCTTATATGCACAAAAAGATGCTCAGCCTCACTAGTGGTTAGGAAAATGCAAATTAAAGGAACAATGACATACCATCATTTCATTTATGGGAAAGGCAAAGATTAAAATGAATGACAGCATCCATTGCCAGTGAGGATGGAAGAACGTAGGTACTCGTGAAATTTGGTACAAGTACAAATGGCTATAGACTTTTCAGCAAATAAACTGAAAAATATTCATTCACTTATTAATTCAATAAATATTTATTGAACACTGTTCCAGGCACAAGGGATTTATCTGTGAACAAAAAGAGAAAAAGATCTCTGCTGTTATGGAGCTTTCGTCCTATAGGGGAATTCAGGCAAAGACCAATGGTGCATACATGAATTATACAGCACATTAGAAGTTTTAAATACTAAAGGGAAAAAAAGGAGGGCCAGACATTCTATAACAAAAGACATTTGCACTAGAATGTTTATAGCAGCACAATTCACAATTGCAAAGATGTGGAAACAACCCAAGTGCCCACCAATACATGAGTGGATTAAGAAAATGTGGTATATGTATACCATGGAGTTCTACTCAGCCACAGAAAACGATGGTGGTCCAGCACCTCTTGTATTATCCTGGATAGAGCTGGAGTCCATTTTACTAAGTGAAGTATCACAAGAATGGAAAAACAAGCACCACATGTACTCACCATTGAATTGGTATTAACTGATCAACACTTATGTGAACATGTAGTAGTAATATTCATCAGGTGTTGGGTGCGGGGAGGAGGGGATTGGTATATTCACACCTAATTGGTGTGATGCACACCATCTGGGGGATGGATACACTTGAAGCTCTGACTCAGGTGGGGCAAAGACAATATATGTAACCTAAACATTCGTACCCCCGTAATATGCTGAAATTTAAAAAAAATAGTAAATAAATGAATAAATAGACTAGAGGGAGAGTTGGGGCAAATTTTAAAGGGGTGGTTATAGTGAGCCTCGGCGAGAGCTGACATTTGACCGAAGCCTTGAAGGAGATGAAGGAGTGAGTCACACAGATATCTGAGAAAGCTTTCTGAAGGGTGAGGAAACAGCCAGCACCAAGTGGAAGCACACCTGCTAGATCCACACGACTGCGGGCAGGAGGCCGGTGCGGCTGAGTGGAATGAGGGAGGAGAGGAGGAAGAGAAGAGGTAAGAAGAGGTGAGGAAGTGGGGCAGACCTTAGAGGGCCTGACAGACCAATGTTAGGACTTGAGCTTTTTACTTTGGGGAAACAGGATCTAACTTAAGTTTTTAATACTGTCAGTCTGGTTGCTATGTTGAGAATAGACTAAAGGACGTCAAGAATTAGAAGCAAGATCATATAAACGTTTTCCTCAATTTTCTTCTAATGTTTCTATTCAGAATTTTTAATTCAAAATTTCCATCCACTTGGAATTTATTTTATCAGTGACCTAGCTTTGCTTTCTTTCAGGTGGATAGTCAGTTATGTGATCTTTTTTCCGCTTAATTAAAATGCCACATTTATCCCATATCAGGTGTCCTTATATACTTGGATTAATTATTATAATTCATATTCTCATCCTCAGATCTATGTGTCCATTCTTGTATTGGTACTAAACAATATAGTCGTGGTGGTTCTATGGTAAGTAGAAGGATATGGTTATTGTCAGCTGAGATGGAGGAGGATATGGGTGCAGCAGGCTTGTGGGGGAAGATCAGGAATTCAGTTCGGGACACATTAAGATTGAGACGTCTCTGAGACATCCACATGGAGATGTTGAGTAGGAAGTTGACTGTTCATGTCTGCAATTTGGAATAAAGGTCTGTACTAGAGACACAAATTTGGGTCTTGTTGGCATGGTTTTTAAAGCCATGAGATTGCATGAGATCACCAAAGAGCAAGTGTAGATAGAGAAGAGGATCAGGGAATGAGCCCTGTGACACTCCACACTACAAAGTTGGGGAGAAGAAGAAAACCCAGCAAGGGAGATGGAGAAAGAGCAATGAATGAGATGGGAAGCAAACAAAGAAAGTGAGGAATCCTAGAAGACAGGTGAAGGAAGTGTTCAAGGAAGAGGGCATAGGGGTCTACTGTGTGAAATGCTGCTGCTAGATCGGATAAGGACTGACCTTTGGATTCAGAGAAAAAAGTCAGGCTGATTTATTGCTATTTTGGGGGTATTGACTTCACATCTGATTTAACCTTTTTTAAAAGGCTATCCTCAATGTCATACCTGAAAATTGCTACCACTTCTTATAAAACTCTGTAACAGGCTCTCCTTGCAGTACAAGAGTTCTAAAATACCAGCGGATGTAAGGCCAACTGGACCAGTGGCCTCCAAACCTACACCTGTACCTCAAAGACTTTCTCAGGCTCAACAAACTGACAGCAGCCCACATCATCAGGTGAGTCTAAAAGGGAAAGGAATTACTGTTAATGCACAAGTAACCTGGACCATTTTGTAGTGAGGTTCAGTGAACCATCCCCTAGTTTAGGGAATCTTTTCAAGATGTTAATATGACCATGAAAAAAATCTGGGAAAATATTTTTTAAGATAACTTTTTATCTCCAGTCAAAAGTGCTATATATTTATTATAGAAAATTTGGAAATGTCATAAAGGAACAAAGAAAAAAATTAAAATTGCAAGCTATTCATTTTATGCCCACCTGTAAACATTTTAAAATTAGTTTAAACCATACTGTAAATTTTATTAATTATATAGTTCTCTATCAATGTAAGTTATATTGTAAGCATTTTCCATTGCCATTACAATTCTTCAAAAACATCTTAATGGTTATATAATTTTTATTTAAATAGGCACAAAATTTTTCTTTAACCCATCCTCTGTTGTTGAATATTTGGATGCTTTCTAATTGCTATAATTTAAAAATTTACTGCTAAAATTCTTATACATTATTTTTTATAAATGGTTCCCTGATTATTTCCTTAGAATACTTTTCTAAAGTGTAATCACTAGAATGAAAGGTGGGGACATTTTTAAGACTCTTCATGCTTATTGCAAAACCACCTTTTAGAAAAGAATACCAAATTATACTCCCAGTGCATGTAAGCACCTTTCTATTTGATCCTTGCTAATATTAACTACTATCATGTTTTGAATTTTGTTAATTTTATTAGCAGAATACATTTAGCCTTAATTTGTATTTCTCTGATTAAGAGTGAAATGGAAGTTTCCACCATATAATTTAGAAGGCAATTGTATTTTTCCTTCTCTTGGTGCCCTCTGACCATTTTTACTGATGCATCAGTGTGATTTGCTAATGTATTTGAAGTTTTTCTATTTTAACTTTGACTATGGGAAACATTTCTTTCTAGTTATTTCCTTTTAATCTTATAGTATGACTTGTTATGTAGACATTTTCTATTCTTATGAAAACATTATCAATCTTTTCCTTTGTAATTTCTTACATAGTTTTATACTTGGAAAAATTTCCCTTTTAAGAAATCAAAAGACTCTTTAGCTGTATTTTATTTTGACATTATTTGATTATCTTGACATTTAACTTTTAAAAATCTATCTGGCTTCTATTTTGATGCAGGATAAGAGGTAAAGATAGTCCTCCATTTCTGATTTTTACTTAAATAAATCTTTTCCTTTTTAATTTCTATGTAATTATTCCTTTAGTATATAATAAAAATTTCACCATCTGAATGTGAGGTACTGCTATCTATTCAGCTCAATTGCTTTTCATTTTATTTTTACATAAAACAGCATTATTTGAATTATTTTAGCTTTATGATGCTCATTAACATAGAGCAAGTTTTCCCTTTTTATTTTATCTTCTTAACCACTTTATTGAGGTATAATTGACATGTAAAAAGCTATATATATTTAACATACACAATGGTATACATTTATCTTGCATAACTAAAACTTTATATCCTTTGACCATCACCTCCCCATTCCTCCCTTTTTATCTTTATTTTTTAAATATTACCTATTGTAAAATGATTGTTCTTCTAAAAGAATTTTGAAATCATCTGTAAAGTGCCAAAATCAATCCTGACAGTATTTTGGTTATCTTTGCATTAAGCCTGTATGTTGATGTGAAATCATCCATTGTCTTTGTGATATTGTAACAGAGGTAAAGGTCTGAAAAGGGGCAGTGAAATGTATTGCAAGTTTTCTCTTTAAAACCCCACACCCTTTCTGGGAATTAAAACCTACATTCCTTCCTGAGGTCAGCAATCAAAGGGGCTGAAAAATGTCCTTCACTGCTTGTTTTCAAGTACCTTAAACCACAGGAGATGGCTCAACAGAATTGTTGGGACAAGGGTCACAAGATCATAGCCACCAGAGATAAGATCTACCAAAGCTACCAATTATAGTTAAACAACAATAGCCTGATGCCACAATATGTAGACATGTGACACTGGTCACATAGACCCAAGCCCAACTGCCAAAAGCTCCCTTTTAAAAAGCCCTATTTTCCTGCTTAAAAGTAGGATGGTGGTCTTTTGAGATGCTAGTCTGCCACCCTCCTCATTTGCTGGCAAATTAATAAACTTCTCTTTCCTTTTCCTCCAACCACTTGTCTTCCTTCTTCATTCTCACTGATTTGGCCACAGGGACAAGCACTGAATTTCCAGTAACAATATTTAGGTCTCTCTATGTTGAGGGTTAGGGTCAAGACATGGGAACCCCAGGAGTAGGACAGGACTTTGCCAAAGAGCAAGCTGTGGACATGTCAGTTCACTGAACAAAAGCTGCTCGACCTTGAGGGGGACATTCCACCAATCAGGGATGTCTGCAAATAGATCCTACCTTGAAGCCTGAGGGACACAGCCTGGATGTCTGCAAATGGACCTGGGTTTGTAATCTGAAGGCGGAGAGAAAGATCAAAGGATGTCAGCCCAGCAGATAAGAGCAGTTTGCTATTGTAAGCCTGAGGCAATGTTCCTATCTCTCTCCTGAGTTCATGTCTCGGTAAATGAGGAGCTAGATAAAGTAGAACAAAGTATGTGATCTCTTTATTCCTGTTCAGATTATACACTTTACTGCTGACTTATGATTTTATCTTTAACTTGTGTATACTTAGCTAGTTTATTGTTACTTTGGGAGACCTCAAAACTTAAACTCATGATATGTACATGTAAATAGGTGATTGATGATAATTGTTTGCTGAAAGAATAAATACTAATGCGGGACTCCACTCATCACCTTCTAGCTCACGGGAATGCTGGAGGACCTCTGATTTCCCCATCACTTCAACCTATACTTCATCTCTGTCTCCTTTATTTCCAATCTCTTGCGATGTTCCTGCCTGGGACCCGATTTATTAGGAGAGTCGTGAACTCCTGGCATCTCTATTCTTTTCAAGTCTTTTTCTTTCTCTCAGCAAAAGATTACAGGCAGCTTATGTCCTGTCATTTCACCTGTTTCTCACTGAGGGTACCCAAGGCCATTTATGTTTGTTGTTGCTATTATGAGTAGAGACTTCTCTCATTGTATTTTTTAAAAATTATTGATGATGATATATTAGGAAGGTATGAATTTTCAAATAGTTACATTGCAAAGAGATACTTTCTGAACTCTTTTAGTAATTTCAAATTTTGGTTCAGTTTGAATATTTTGCTTCTAGGTAGATGGTATCTATTAAACTTAAAACCCAAGAACCTTGTACATGTACACAAAAAGGCACATACAGCTTTGTTCACTGCAGCATTGCTTTTAATTTTGAAAAATTGGAAATAGCCTAATACCCTTGCATTGAGAATGACTCACTAAATAAACCATGGTAGCTGTTCTAAGAATATACCATGATAGGCCCATATGTGCTAACCTGAAATGCTTCTCAATTACAGAAAAATATGAACTGTATGATAATATTGATGTAAAAAACACTTCTAAAGGTTTTTTTCATATTAGTAATATTAAGATCACTGATTCAAAGACTATGCTACACACGTGGAAGCTGTTTGAGTATTTGAATGAAGAAGCAGATAGGCACGGGTCACTCTGAGGGGCTGCAAGGGGACACGCCAACCAGAGAATGTGACTTGAAGTCTGTACGTAGCTCAGTTTCTTCTTCCTGCCCTTCCCTCTTCCTCTTTCAAGCCATGCCTATGCAATAATGTTCCTAAGGTGGCCAGCCCCGCTTCAGGTCATTTTCAGGGAGGAGAGAAGGCTGCAGAGTTTAGCCACAGCTGCTTTATAAATGGAGCATAAGGAAATCCAATCTCCCATCCAGACGTGTGGGAGCCAAGGGCTGGAACATGGTGCCCCAGGACCCTGGGCCACCCTGGGTCAGGTCAGAACTTGCCCTCACATTGCAGTTCAGGGAGCAGAGTGTGATGTGAGAGACAAAGTTTGGTGGGGAGAGCCTAAAGGAGGGCAAAGTCGACCTTTATTAATTCAAAAGACTTGGTGAATTCAAAGAGAAATGATGACTCTTAAGTATATACCCAGGCAGGCAGCAAGGGAAAGACAAGAAAGTTAAACCATAGAAAGTGGGAGGTAGAAGTGAGAGACTTGATAAGCTGAGGGAAAGAAAGTGTCCCAATTGCCTTTTGTAGATGTCTTTCGGGAAGGAGTTGTTCAGGGCAGCAACCTAGCTCGGGCAAGAGACTGTTGTCACTTATTTTTAAAACCTAAAACTCTTTTGTATGTTTTAACTTCTTTTATGCAAATTAGACTGTGTAACTGTACTTTGAGCATATGAACATCGGCACCACTGCCCAAATGGCAGCCTCTTTTTGAAATAGACTGAATTTCTTTGAAAAGCATCATTATCATATTCTTATAATGGATTTTTAGGAATGTGGGTTAAATTCTAACCAAAAACTTATTTTCTGTATTTCTTGCTTCTCTAGACCATAGTCAGCATTAGGAATGAACTCCGGAGGATTCGGGAATCCATTACTGCTCTCCACAGGGAGAGAAGGTAGGAGCCACGTGTATGTGCACAAATACTGACAGCAGCAACGAATCAAGAGCATTTCCTTTGCTTTGACAGAAAACTTTCCTACAAAGATTTCTCCATGCTCTTTTTTCTAATTTGGAAGACAATTTAAGCAGACAAATCCTATTATTCCAATATGAAGGTAAAAAGGGGGCTTTGACTCTATTTGAATAATTCAGCATAACAAAAATCGCCTGGCTGATTATATTAAGTTTGGACTTTTCATTGCCTGATTTTATTCCTTGGAAGTTGGTCGAGCACTTTTAGTGAAGTACTGATTCTTTTGTGTGTGTGTGTGTCTTGTGTGTATGTGTGTGTGTTTTAGCTACCTCTAAAGAAATCAACGCACTTTCTCCAACAGCATCTAACTTTCTACCAGGTATTAGGCTGATTGGAAACCGCCTACCATCTTCTTACTGTGTCTCAAGGAACTAATAATTCCTCAGCTCCTGTCTCCTGCTGTCATTCCTTTAGAAGGCAAAATTCCTGGCTTCTCAATAAGAAGTGTCCCCTGAGGGAAGACCTTAGTTCTTAGGCTCCACACTCGGTGTCCAGGAGATGCCCAATACACTAGTGATTCCATGTAAATATACACGAGGAGGTATGCCTCATAATCTAAATGTATGAAAGATAGGGAACAGTTTTTAAATTTCTTAATAACTCATGAAAAGGAGTTAATAAACACTGTTAAAGTTTATTAAAGGAGTTAATAAACACTGTTAATGTAAATGTTAAAAGTAATTTTAATCTTTTTCATAGAATAAGGAAAAGAAATTAGAAACAGCATCAAAGAAAGTAGGATAGCAATAAAAAGACAATTTTGAAACTTAAAACATGGAAATAAAGAAATTTTGAAATTTAATTCTTTAAAACTAAGTTCTTAAAATAATCATTTAAAGCTAATTATTTTAAACTGAGTTATTCTCTTTTCTATAATCCATATTTACTGCATACACCATTGATATCCTGGGAAAGTATTTATCACCACAGAGTATACCAAAGTGTGAGGCTGATTGTTAAATGGAATACAACTTGAAGGCTCCATCTTTGTTCCTGTATTCACCATCATTTTTGTCAATGATTTGGATAAAATTGTAGAAGGCATGATTCTCAAAAGTGTGTGTGACATGATAACAAAAGGCCCAGGTAATGACAATCTTGGGTCACTAAGATTTAATAGAGCTGGAACAGGGGGGCAATTAATAAAGACCAGATTTTAAGGGATTAAAGAAAAGTGCTACAATTGTAGGCCCAGGTTCACAACAAGTAGTGTGAAAAAGCTCTCAGATATATATGATAGTAAACTGCAATTTCAGTAACATACAACATCATGTCACTGATTATTTAAAAAACAATACACTCTTAGACTATATGAACAGAAAGAGTAATTATTAGTTACCTGTTTATCACTCTACACAGTGCTAGGTACTGATGAAGGAAAGTAATATTTCACTGCTCTGTGCATGATTATCTTGCCCAGGGAGTATTTATGTTTCATTTGAAGGCCTATTGGGAGGTTCAAATTGCTCAGCTCCGGAAAGCAGAAATACATAGAAAGAAACAAAAGTTTACAAAGGCAGATATCAGGTCATTTGAGAGGAATTATTTCTCAGATTACCTGAGCTATTTGTTAATAGTGGCTATTTGCCCGAAAAGTACTGGACTCCCCGTTGCTGAAAATATGGCACCAGGTGAATTGTGTTTACCAGAAACACTTCATAAGAATTTCTTTTTTAAAAAAAAAGAGTAAGGAAAGAACCGAACTTCTGATAGGGCTCTGCCTATTTTCACCTGGATTGTGAAAGTATATACGTGTCATCCAGCTGTTCAAGTACGGTGGATGGGCCAGAGAGGAGGAAGCGGATACATACAGGTGGAAGGCAACATGGGACAGAGAGAGGTACTGATACCATTGTGGTCATACCACATGCAACGCTTTAGGCACAGAGAACACTGTCTAGAGAGGCCTTCTGGGAATGTTTCTTTGTTGTCGGCTATATAGAAAACCCCTGGGCTGGCTTCTTTCTGAAAAACCCATCATAAAGATGCACTTGAAACTCCAATTATGATCAAGGATTTTAGAGTCAGGCGCCGTCTTCATCTGAGTGTGACTGTCTAGAAGTTCGAGGGCTCTTTCAGAGACGCCCCCTTTGAATGGGAGCCCAAACAAAATTCCAAGACCTCTCCCAGCTCTATGGCGATTAGGAATTCCAAAGGTTCTAACATTGAGAAACATTGCATTTCATACGAGAGAGCCAATTTCCACAGATTCCACAAATATGCCAACAGCAGTGATCAAATAAGACTAATTTACTCAGCCAATTTTAATTGTGTACTTGCTATATGGAGGGGACTATTTTAGGCCTGGGCCTGGGGACATGGCGATTAACAAAATAAGGGGGAAAAAGTTGCCAGAATAAAGAGGCAATAAGCAATTAAGTAATAGAGTAATATATAAGTAAAATAATAAGTAAAACATGGAGTATGTCCAGAAGTTTGAAGGTTAGACTCTTCAAGCTCTGTGGTAACTAGACGTGGTGAAAAGCCACAGAGACAGAAAAAGAAAGGAAGAGGATGTCTGCGCTGGAGGCGAGGCCGGGTTGTGGTTTGCAATTTCAAGCAGGGCAGTTAGGGAAGGCCTCACTGAAAGGTGACCTTGAGCAAAGACTTGCCAGAGCTGAGGTAAGGAACCCAGCAATGACCTGGGGAGGACAGAGGGCTCCAGCAGAGGGAGCCAAAGAGCAAAGACTGTGAGGGGAAAAGGAGCCTGCGGAGTCCGAAGAGGAGCCAGGAGCTCCGAGTGGCTGGGGGGCCGTGTATGAGTTGGGAAGAGCAGTAGGTGGGGTCCAAGAGGGAATGGGGGTCTGGGACATCTTTGGCAGACTTGTCCACCTCCGGAAAGCCTTCAGTTTATTCCAAAATGAGGATGGGAGCCCCTAGAGAGTTCTGAGCAGCCCAGTGACATGACCTGCCTTATGTTTTAAAAGAACAAACAGAATAAAACAGGATTGATCGGTGTTAGATAATAATCGAAGCACAGGCTTCTCCAGTGTCTCCTCCCACAGGGAAGACTGCCGTACATCTTGCCGGGGCTGTGGTTGGTATACTGACCTCTTGCCCTTCCAAACCACTCCAATCTCTTCTCTTTTTAGGCTCCTTAAAAAACAGTTAAACCAATGCAAAGACGAGTTGCAAGTGATACACACCGCCCAGGAAGAAAGAAGTTGCCAATTTGAAACCAAGATTCACAAACTCACAACCAACCAGAATAGTCTGTGGACCAAGCTACAACAGATGGGACAGGATTTCCAGGTATAAAATGTGGGAGACACTGACCGTGTGGACCACCTGCAAGTCTAACCTCGAGTCCTCCAGCCAAGGGAGAGCTGTTGCCTGAAGCCTCACAGCTCACTTTGACCAGCTTCTTCACTTGCCCTCTTCTTCCCTGACCTCTTCCCACGTCCATCCTCCAGACTATATATTTCCCCTTCAGGAAGCTAGTGTCGTTGAAAGACAATAGGATCTGTACCATTTAGAAACCAGAGACCTGGGGCACAGTGATTCTTTACAGCATTGGTTCTTAAACCTTTTGGTCTCAGGAGACCTTGTACATTCTTAGAAATTTTTGAGGACCCCAAGAAACTTTTGTTTCTGTGAGTTATGTCTATTGCTACGTACATATAAAAATTAAAACTGAAAAGTTGTTTAAAATGTATTTTTAACTAAAACATAAAAATAATAAACCCATTATGTATGTAACACTTTTCAACAATAACTATGTGTTTTGTAAAAACACATAGAAGAGTGGCATTGTTTCACATTTTTTACAAATCTCTTTAATGTCTGGCATAATAAAAGATAGCTGAATTTTAGTAACTGCTTCAGCAATCGACACACTGCAAGATGTTTTGGTTGAAGCATATGAAGAAATCAGGCCTCACACAGATTTGCAGTTGAGAAAGAGAGGAGTACTTTAATAGCCTTTCAGATACTTGGGGATAATTTTCTTTGATGCTACACTAAAGCATGATACATGGTAGGGCAATGCGGAACCTGAAACCGTATCTATTTCACACTGTCTCAGTAAATTCCGGTGTTCAGTATGCTCTCTGCACGGACCTTCTACCCATGCATGACTTCGTAACATCTTACATGGATCACGCGGAAAATGGTGGCTCACTGAGCGATGCTGAATGTCCTAGTGCTCTACCCATTTCATTATACAAAACTGAAAAAATTCATACTCATTAATGTCACCACTAATCTCATCAGAAAGTTGTTCAAAAATTGGAAAGCTATCAAGCTCATGGTGGTAGATGCAAGTTTTCCAAAATTCTAATTTTTGCTAGAAAACTTAACTGTTACAATTGACAGCAAATACTATTCATTGCTTTCCTTGCAGCGACATCCTGACTTAGTTCATTTTTGAGAAAATGTTTGCCATATACCCACATCTGAATAACTGTAGCATGGCGGTCAGTGTTTCTTTGGCACAAGAACCAACGTTCGTGTTTCAGTATGCATCAGAAGTACTTTCCGCACACTTCGCATTTCATCACAGACAGTATTACAATGGCATGTGTTATTATTTTTTAAATGAAGAACTATTGCTACTCCATCAAAGATATTCTTAAGTAGCACTGGCATTTTTGTTTGAATTGCTGGCATATGGTGGTGAAGAACACCCTGATTATTAGCACTGTTCGGTGACACTGCCTTGATTTGTGCTAAAGCACCAACAGCTTTACTTATTGTTGATTTTGCACCATCAGTGCACATGTCTACGCAATCTAAGTATCATTATGAAAATAATTTTGACTTCACAGACCCCTGAAAGGGTGTCAGGCATCTCCTAGGGTCTTTGAGCCACCCTTTGGGAACTATGCTTTATGTAGAGCACATCCCCAGATTTCATACCTATGGCTTATTGTGAAGCCCCTCATAACACATTTATTAGACATATCATTATGAACATGTTTTATTGTAATAATTTTATCTAGCAATTCAACATATAATTATATTTTCAGAAATTCCTTATGATATTTTTAGAACCTGGGCTTTTGAGAACCTAGAATTTTCCCAAATTTCTTGTGATTATTCTCTGCAATATTTTAGAACCTGAGCTTTTCCACCTCTTGTAGAAAGTTCTGACGTAGAATTAGCAGCATAAAATAAAATTAATTATAATAATATATTTAGAGAGGAGAAAAAAAAGTCTCACTTTGGAATGTTCTATTGGAATAATGCAATTCAATGCATTTATGAAAAAAGTAAGATAAATGTTCATTTCTTCATAAAGTTTTCTTTGTCTAGGCGATGTTGCAGCCACTCCATCCTTCATCTTCTACCTGTCAAAATATGGTGTCCAAGGTTGACCATTCTTCAGCTGAAAGGTTTTGGAAAGGAGTGGATTCTTTCCAGATCAAGAACTCTACTGGGGACAGTTCAGAATGGGAACCTCTTCCTAACCCCACCAGGGTTGACGGAAGTCACAGAAGTCACGCAAATGCAGAGCGTGCTCTACCAAATTCAGAATCACCAGAGACCAATTTGCAAAGCACCAGGGCACAAAGCCAAGCACAAAAGATACCAAAGGAAATCCTTAGCTCCCTATCCATTTATCAGGAGGGACCGCTGCAGGACACCCCCCAAATGGCTCCTGCTGAAATGAGCAGTGCTGCTTTGGCACCTACAGAAAGGAAAGACACAGGTAACATCAAAGAGAGAAAGGATGAGCTGGAAGAAGAGGAACTGCAAGAACTATTGTCAAAAGTTATGGATGCCTTCAACTTAGAAATGCCATCAGGTAAGGGTTTCACAATCAATACACATAGTGATGGCCAGGGATTCAGGCTGCCTTTTTAAAAACTTGATGTTATAACCTTTGCCCAACAGCTACAATTCATCTAGATGATAATTCGTTATCATCTTCTGCATACACTATGACTCATTGCTAAATTCTCAAGGCTTTTTAAAAAATATCCTTCTTTATTATAGTTGTTTCTTGTGTTTTAGAGTGATGTCTTACTTCTTATTTAGAGTATTTTAATATCTTTCTTATTTCATAGAGTATTTTGTTATCTTTACATATATACATATATAGATGCTCCTCAACTTACAATGAGGTTATGTCCTGATAAACTCATAGTAAATTGAAAATATCATTAAGTCAAAAATGCATTTAATACACCTAACCTACCTAACATCATAGCTTAGCCTAGTCTACCTTAAATGTGCTCAGAACACTCATATTAGCCAACAGTTGGACAAAATCATCTAACACAAGGCCTATTTTATAATAAAGCATTGAATATCTCATGTGATTTATTGAATGCAGTACACCGTAGAATACAGTATCATTGTTTACCTTCATGACCATGTGGCTGACTGGAAGCTGTGGCTCACTGCCACCACCCAACTTCGCAAAAGACTATTGTACCTCATATCACTAGCCCGGGAAAATTCAAAATTTGAAGTAAGGTTTCTACTGTATTTATATCATTTTTACACCATCGTAAAATTAAAAAATTTTAAGTTGCACCATCATAAGTTTGGAACTGCATAATTGACCCTTACGCAACACAGGGTTTAGGGGCACTGACCTTCCTCACAGTTGAAAATTTGTGTATAACCTTTACTCCCCAAAACCTTAACTATTAATAGCCTACTGTTGACCAGAAGTCTTACTGATAACAAAAAGTTGTCTAACACATATTTTGTATGTCCTATGTATTATGTAGTGTATTCTTATGATAAAGTAAGCCGGAGAAAAGAAGCTGTTACTAAGAAAATTGTAAGGAAGAGAAAATATATTTACTATCCATTAAGTGGAAGTGGATCATCATAAATATCTTCATCCTTGTTGTCCTGTCACTGAGTAGGCTGAGGAGAGAAGGAGGAGAGGTGGGTCTTGCTGTACAGGAGGGGCAGAGGCAGAAGAAAATCCATGTATGCGTAGGTGGACCTGCACAGTTCAAACCACTGTTGTTCAGGGTCACTGTATGTGCAAATTTCTTTTTAAGAAAACCCAAGATTTTTTATGTTGGAGTGATCATCTAGAGACTTATGATAAAATGAAGGATAACATTCTTATGTGTTTCTGTATCAGAGGAGGCCTTCTCAAAATATTTCTGAATTGGTGTATTAGTTTGCTGGCATTGCTATAAAAAAGTACCACAGAGTGAGTGGCTTAAACAAACAAAAAATTATTTTCTCACAAACATGGAGGTCAGAAGTCCAAGATCAAGGTGTCTGCAGCATTGGCTTCTTCTGAGGTCTCTTTCCTGGAGCTTATTGAAGGCTGTCTTCTCCCTGTGTCTTCATATGGTCTTCCTTCTGTGTATGTCTGTGTCCAAATTTTCTCTTCCTGTAAGGATACCAGTCATATGGATTAGGGCTTACCCCAATGACCTCATTTTAACTTAATTAATCTCTTTAAAGACTCTACCTCCAAATATAGTCACATTCTAAGGTACCGGGGGTTAGGACTTCAAAGTACGAATTTGTGGAAGGGTAAACACAATTCATCCCATGACCATTGGAGAGCTATAAACTGAGCACATAATAATGTCAGTTTCATACAGAACTTCATAGAGCCACGTCAATGAAATAATTATTTTGTGATTCTAAAAAGCTCTACAGTAAATGGAGTTGGAGTTACAATTTTTGCATTAAAAAAAACAAATTCAGAAAGATGCCAAAAGTATGCTCAGCTTGCCTGAGACAAATACAGGATGAGAACTCCTCGTGCCTGATTCTTAAGCTGACATAAAATTCCACCCACTGTATTCCCATCCAAACATCCTTAGGGTCATCATGAGTATTCAAGGCAAAGTCAATATCCACTTGACCTTTTTAGGAAAATTTCACATAAAAATCGGGCTTTATAGAAAAGTTTTTTAGTCTTTGACATCTTAGTCTTTGTTTGTTTGTTTGTTTTTGTTTCTCCAAATAAGCTGACAAAAGTTGCTGATTTCTAAAATATTGTGTTGGGTCAGTCCTCACAAATGTAGTCAACTATATTGTGTATTTTGGTGGTTTCCATACTGTAGTGGTTATCACCTTTGCCGCACACTATATTGCATATTTTAGATTCCTAAGAGAAGGTCTACTACACCATAGTTGGAAGGCAATATCCCAACATTTGTGCAGTTTAATTCCTACAGCTAAAAGATCCATTCATATTTTAGGTGACTTTTCAAGGTCTGCATATATATGTGTAAGTATACACATGCATCATTATATTAGTAAAAGGAAAATCATGAAAGCATAAAGTATGCTTCTAAATTCAGATGATGCAATAATGTATAAATATTAGCATTATCAAATCTTGTCAAAAATATAAAAAATATATGTTGCAAAAATTTATTTCTGTTTTCACTTACAATCTCAATAGAACCACTGAGATGCTTCTGCAGGAAGTATGCACTGTCATACAAACACGCTTATTGCATTAGCAGGAAGGTACATATCTTCTCTTTTTGTTATTATAGTATTCTATACTTTATGATGATTCAACAAATACTAATTGTTGAGATTTAAATTTATAATCTAATTTCTTTTGTATTAGTCTTATTTCTTTGAGGCCTTTAAACATAAGGATCTATGTTAATCTTCGTAACTACTGTTTTGCATTACATATCACTCCTCACTCAAATATTTCTAATGAAGTTTGTGTCCTTAATGATAATGCTAATATTCAATATTCAATCTCGTATTTAATAGGACCCCATTTTCAAACTCTACTTAGCCATTGGAAATATGGATTATAAAAATACACAGCATAATTTATATATAATCTATGCATGCTTACCAAAAATACACCAAACTTAATCAGAGCCAGAAGCTGATAACTACATGGATGAAGACGTGGAAAGTGAAACAGGCTAAAGTATTGGTTACCTTTAGTTACCTCTATTTCTATCATGGAGGCATCAGATAACAGCAGAAGGTTTCTGATCACTTTACTGTTCTAGTTTTTTTTTTTATTGAGAATTGAGAAAATTAGAAAAATCTACCGTTTGTAACATGCTAAGATTTACTCAGAGTGTCAATATATTCACCCAGTGTGCTAATTATCCTAGTAGTTGACTACCCTTTTGGATTGCAGCTTTGCTAAGGAGCCAACACATTTCAAAATTAAGATAAACTATAGATTACTTAAAGGCTTAACAAGACTAAAACAGCAAACCTAATGATCAGTTTGGAGCAGTTGTTGACATTAGCTGAATAGAGTCATTCAGTATCAAGATCTAAGATAATGGGATTTCAAGAGACTATGAGAGCTTAATGGAAAAGAGAAAGTTATGTTAGAAGAAGCTCCTCAAACCTCTTTAACTTCTAAATGTTGGATTGAAAATCAGCAGTGAACAATTTGATTAACACTTTCAGGAAAGGAATTAGATTTGAAAAATTGTCTAATATTCTTTGCTCCTATGGTTTCAAAAACAGGACAAAATCCTCTAGTTTTACTGTATTATTAAATTATTTTCTTTCCATTTGAGAGTAAAATTTCTTGTGTACATCTACTAAATTATTATTAAAGCTTCTCTGCCATCCCTTTTTGCCATTCATCTGCCACCATAGGTTTCAGTGAAGAGAAAGGAAGACAGGGGAGTAGAGTGATGGGGTTAGGAGAGCACAGTTTGAAAACAACAATGGCAGCTTGGACTAGCATGAAAACACTTGCCATAGCTTTTTCAACAGGCTCAGCACAAAGCAAGAAGATGAATAAAACCAGATCCCAGCTTCTTACTTGGGGAGGAAACAGCTTGACCATGCATCCAACATTCTAGCTCTTCTGGGGCTGCCCAAGGGCCTATCTTCTGTCTCAACTTTCCCAAAGGACTGACAAGACCCATCATACTGTAGATGCCTGAAGGCTGCTAAAGAAAAGATGACAGCTGGGACTAGCATGAAGGTTTGAGAAGCCAACAGCACCTGACCACACTGATTGCGTAGGGTCCTCTTCTGTATGAGGTAAGTCTGTGAAGACTAAGAGAGATGGTTAGTTTTTCTACTGCACAGATACCAACGCACAGAATAAAGAAAGATGAAGTAACAGAGAAACATGGCATGGCCCAAACAAAATAATAAGAGCTCCAGAAATGGACCCTCATGAAACAGAGAAATGTGAATTACTTGACAGAGAATCCAAAATAACCATCATAAAGATGCTCAACAAGCTCAGGAGAAGAATGCATGAACAAAATGAGAATTTCAGCAAAGAGACAGAAAATTTTTAATGATCCAAACAGAAATCTTGGGGCAGAAGAATACAAAAACTGAACTAAAAATGTCAATAGAAGGGTTCAATAGCAGAATAAACCAAGCAGAAGAAAGAATCAGCAAACTCAAAGAGCATTTAAAATTATCCAGCCAAAGGGAAAAAAAAGGAAAAAAGAATGAAAAAGAATGGAGAAAGTTTAAGAGATATGTGGCATGCTATCAAGAAGACCAATATATGCATTATGGGAGTTTTAGCAGTAGAAGAGAGAGAAAAGGGACAGAAAGCTTATTCAAAGAAATAATGGCCATCTCACCCCAGTCAAAATGGCTTTTATCCAAAAACAGGTAATAATGAATGCTGGTGAGGATGTGGAGAAAGGGGAACACTTGTACACTCTTGGTGGTAATGTAAATTAGTGTAACCACTAACAGTATGGATGTTCTTCAAAAAACTAAAAATAGAACCACCATATGACCCAGCAATCCCACTTCTAAGTATATATCCAAAAGAAGGTAATTCAGCATGTCAAAAAGATAACTGAACTCCCATGTTTATTGCAGCACTATTCACAATAGCCAAGACTTGGAATCAACTTAAATATCCATCAGTGGATGAATGGATAAAGAGATATGGTGAATATGTACAATAGAATATTATATAACCATAAAAAAGAATAAAATCCTGCTATTTACAACATGGTTGGAACTGAAGAACATTATGTTAAGTGAAATAAGCCAAGCACAGAAAGACAAATCTCACATGTTCTCACTCATAATGTGGGAGTTGAATATTAAAAACAATTGATCTCATGGAGACAGAGAATAGAATAATGGTTACCAGATGCTGGGAAAGGTAGTGGGGAGGAGTGGATAAAGTGGGGATGGTTAAGAAAAAATATAGTTAGATGATTAGATAGAATGAACAATATTTGGTCTACGGCCATAACACCCTGAACATGCTTGATCTCATCTGATCTCAGAAACTAAGCAGGGTCAGGCCTGGTTAGTACCTGGATGGGAGAATGAACAATATTTGATAGCACAACAAAGTGCCTATAATTGACAAGTTAGGGTATACTTTAAAATAACCAAAAGAGTGGAATTGGAATGTTCCTAACACAAAGAAATGATAAATGCCTGAGGTGATGGATACCCCAATTACCCTGATTTGATTAATTCACACTGTAAGCCTGTGTCAAAACATCACATGTACCCTGTAGATATATACAACTATTATCTATTTATAATAATTAAAAATAAAAAAATTTTTAAAAATAAAGAATATAAATTCCTTAGTGGCATATTACTAATGACTGACCTAAAGAGCTTTCTTCTCAGCTTTGTCTGACGCTAAAACTCTTATTCTTTTCATTATAATGTGTTCAGAATCAAGAATTATTTACTAATAGATGACATTCTATTTTAGAATTTGAAAATCTGCCTTTTTCTTATACTGCTTGTATTAAATTATTCTTAATGGTAAATAACTAAAAAAAATTAAAAAATAAAATTTCACATGGAGATTCCGATATGCCTGCATGGGGGATCCTGCTCCTCCGCACCATTACCCAGAGGCTCACACAGCAAGAAGCCAACTTGCCAGCCATGAGAGTAAGCTGCTTTGCAAGTGGATCATCCAGCCCTGGTTAAGCCTTCACATGGCTGCTACCTCAGGAGACAACTGACTCAACTTCGTGAGAAAGCCTGACCCAGTACCACCCAGTCAAGCCACATTCCTGAGCCACAAAAATAATAAGTGATGTGACAAATAATAAATGTGTATTGTTATTTAAAGCCAAAAAAAAGAAGAAGTAATGGCCCAAAACTTCTCAAATCTGGAAAAGAAAATGGATCAAGATCCAGGAAGCCCAACAGACCCCAAGTTAGGTGAACTCAAAGAAATCCACACCAAGACACGTTATAATCAAATTGTCAAAAGTCCAACACAAAAGAGAATTTTGAAAGTGGCAAGAGAAAGATGACTTGTCTTGTACAAAGAAACTCTGATAAGATTATAAATCAATTTCTCAGCAGAAACCTTACAGAAATGGGATGATACATTCAAAGTGCTGAAAGAAAACAACTGCCAACCAAAAATACCATACCCAAAAACTTACTGGTGAAGGTAAATATAGAGAGACAAATGCAGAATACTATAATACTGAAACAGTGGTGTGTAAATAACTTTTAATTTTGATGCAAACGTACAAAAGCATTAAAAATAAGAATAGCTATTAAAATGTATTAATGAATTTACAGTATAAAAATATGTGAATTATGATGTCAATAACAAAGCGTGGGGAGATTAAAAGTGAAAAGATTTTATATGCAGCTGAAGTGAGGTTGTTATCAGCAAAAATAAACTGTTATAACTATAAGATGTTTTACATAAGCCTCATGGTAAGCACAAAGACAATAACTATAGAAGATACATAAAAGGAAAAAAGAAAAGAATTAAATCATATCAACACAAAAAATAACAAACAAAGGAAAACAGGAAAAGAGAGGGAAAGAAACTAAAAGACAGAAAACAACTAACAAAATGGCAAAACAATCCTTTCTTATCAATAATTACTTTAAATGTAATTGAATTAAAGTCTCCAATCAAAAGATATAGAATTGTTGAATGGATAAAAAAAAAAAGGCAACTAACTATGTGCTGTTTACAAAAGAGTCACTTTAGATTTAGGGACACATAGGCTGAAAGGAAACGGATATAAATGGTATCCAAAAAAGACCAGAGAAGTGGCTATACTTACGTCAGACAAAATAGACTTTAAGTCACAAACTGGCAGAAGAGACAAAGAAGGTCATTATATAATGACAAAAGAGTTGATTCACTCAGAAGATAAGGCAATAATAATAATAACATATGTACTCAACATCAGAGCACCTAAATATATAAAGCAATTATTGACAGAACTGAAGAGAGAAATAGAAAACAATACAATAATAGGAGACTTCAGTGCCCCAACTTTCAAAAATGGATGGAATCTCTGGGCAGAAAATCAACAGGGAAACAGTGACGTTGAACAATACTATAGACCAAATGAGCCTAAGAGGCATATTTCACCCAATAGCACCAGAATATACATTCTTCTCAAGTGCACGTGGAACATTTCCCAGGATAGATCACATGTTAGGTTATAAAACAAGTCTTAACAAACTTAAGAAAATTGAAATCATATCAAATATCTTTTCTAACCATAATTAAATAAAACTATAATAGAAATCGATAGCAGAAGGAAAACTTAAAAATTCATAAAGATGTTGAAATTAAATAACACATTCTTGAACAACCAATGGGTCAAAGAAGAAATCAAAAGGGAAATTAGAAAATATTTTAAGACAAATGAAAACAAAAGCGCAACATACCAAAACTTACGGAATGTAGAAAAAGCAGCATTAACAATGAAGTTTGGAGCAATAAACACTTACCTTAAAAAAGAAGAAAGATCATAATTAAACAACATAACTTTACCCCTCAAGGAACTGGAAAAGGAAAAACAAACTAAGCCCAAAATTAGCAGAACAAAGAAAATAATAAAGATTAGAACAGAAATGAATAGAGAATAGAAAGACAATTTTAAAAATCAACAAAACTAAAAGTTGCTTTTTTGAAAAGATTGACAAAATTGACAAAACTTTAGCTAGTCTAAAAAAAGAGAGACAACTTAAATAATCAGAAGTGGAAGAGGAAACATTACAACTAACACCATAGAAATACGACAGATTATAAGAGACTACTATGAACAATTATACACCACCAAATTGGCTAATCCAGAAGAAATGAATAAATTCCTAGCTCACCTACCAAGACTGAAACATAAAGAAATGGAAAATGTTAACCGACCAATAACGAGTAATGAAATTGAATCAGTAATCAAAAACCTCCGGACAAGGAAAAGCCCAGGACCAGATAGCTTTACTGGCGAACTCTACCGAACTCTTCAAGAAGTAGTGTTGGAGGACGGACAGAGTAGAAAATCATGAACCCTATCCTCTTATGTTCAATAGAAGACAGCACAGATGAATCATGTAGCTAAAAAGTATGTAACTAACAAAATAAGCCTCTCTATGTTTTCATTTCCTATGATCTTATTTTCTATTAGTTAACACAAATAATATAATACTACGTGTCCCTTATAAATTCGAATGCCTAAGTGAACAGATTTTTTTGAAATGAATTCATCATCACGACCTCTACCCACTCCTGCCTGTTTCTCTTACCACTGTTAACAGTTTAGTGAGTTTCCTTCAACCTGTTTTCTTTGTATGTGTGTATGTCTTTACTTTTGCAACGTAAGTTAGATCATACTATGCTTTTGCTTTGTTCACTTGTTCAGTATAGTAGACATTAAGCAATATCATTTTGGGAGATATTTGGGATAAATTGCATAATATCCCAAAGAATAAACACACCGTAATTTATTTATTGGTGTATACTTTATGTTGCTTCCAACTTTTATTACCACAAAAATGCTTTGGTGAGTATCCTAACAGTATGTATCCTTGTTCTCATATGTAAATATGTTTATAGGATCAATTCCTAGAAACAGAAATCTTAGGTTAAACATTATGCATATCGAACTTTTACTTGATACCTGCCAAATTACACGTCTTTCTACAGCACAATCCTTACTATTATACAATAGATCATACAGGACCACTCAAACCATTAACCAGGTAACTGTAGAGCTCTGGTTCTCAAAGTGTGGTCCCTAGACCAGTCCCTTCATTATCATCTGGGAATTTATTAAAAATACAAATTCTCAGGCCCCATCCCAGCTGGACCAAATCAGAACTGTGAGGGTGGGCCCCAGCAATCTGTTTTAACACTCTCCAGGGGATTTTGATACACACCAGGGTTTAAGAACTCAGTAGTGGGCTTTTCGGCTACTCAGATTTGTGCTAGAAGCCATGGGAAAATGCTTCTTACGAACCCACACCTGGCTGAATTAGTACTATTGATCACGGTAAATAATAGCCATCTTATTTGCTAGATAGCTTAGGGGAAGGGCACTGTCCTCAGGAACTGAGGAAAAATGGATCCCGTTTCTTCTCTGTGTGAGAGCTTTACCAAGTTCAGCTTGAGAACCTGCAGGTGCGCTTCTCTGAAAGACTCTCCTGTTTGTTGATTTCAGGTCCACAGCCCTCTGTCAACATGGACCTCTATAGTGGAGCTGAGCGGGTGTGCAGGGCCTTCTCTGCCCTTGTGGATCGAATCACCTTGCCCAGCTGGAAGTGAAAAGGGGTCCAGGCTCGAAGATCCATCGATGGGATGGCAAAATGCATTTTCAGATCTGTATCAAAAGAATTAAGCCTTCTACTTTGCTGTCAACAGTTGTAAACTATGAAGAAAAGTTTTATTTTTTAATCTCCCTAGTCATGTATCTTAGTTCTTCAGTTCAGAGTAAAGTCTTGAGCAGGAGGGTCAGAGGTGAGTAGTGGAGGGAGAAAGAAAGAAAGAAGAAGGGACAGAATCAGATCCCCCCATGCTGAGTTTTCATCTTAGGGCGATCCTCACTGTGAATACCTTGGTAGTGACATTCAAGTGTGTGATCGGCAGAAATGCGGGCAACTGTCTTCCTCAAGTTTCGTTTAAATTACTGCATTGATGACCTAATTTTCTATCTGGATGCTCCTGCTGGAGAACGGGCTTGGCGAAGAACTAAATACACACAGACACACAATTGAGTGCTTGTAAAACTGGTGAAATCTGAATAAACTCTGAATTATACCAATGTCAGTTTCCTGATTGTGATATTGTGCTATAGTGATGCTAGATGTTCCCATTGGGGGAAACTGGATGAAGAGCATGTTGATGTCTCTGTATTATTTCTTACAACTTTAAATGAATCAACAAGTATCTCAAAATAAAAAAAATAAAAAAAACTTAATGTGAACTTTTGTCTCTAAAACCCCACATCCGATGAGTTTCACCAAAGCACCTGTGTGCCTCCTTTCTCTGCATGCTGGATTAGGTTATAGATGCTTTACTTAATGTCCAAAGTAATAGCTAACATTTGTTGACTGTTAGAACACTTAGTTTCTAAGCACTTTATGTTGATATATACTAAGTCATTCCTCACAACAAACCAAGGAAGTTGGTGTCTCATTTTATGAGAAAACTGAAGCATAAAGAGGTTTAATAACTTGTCCAAAGTCATTTGACCACTACTTGATGAAGTTGGGATTTGAACCCAGCTCCTGAGCCTGGACTATAACCCCTACTCTGTACTTTTTCTCAATAAATATTGTTGTGATTTCAATGTTTTATTTATTCTTTAGATCTGCAGTTATATTTAGAAAGGCTGTGAATTTTAATTTTTATGATCTACAAGTCCTATTTCTGTTTACTGAGTGAAATAATGTCCCTTTGGATAGAATTAACATTAGTTTAATCTCCCTGTTCAACCTCATCCCAATTTTTTTCTTTTTGAGACAAGGTCTCACTCTGTTCCCCTGGTTAGTGTGCAGTGGCATTATCATAGCTCACTTCAACCTCAAACTCCTGAGCTCAAGTGATCCTTCTGCCTCAGCCGCCCGGGTAGCTGGGACTACCGGTGTTCACCACCACAGCCAGCTAATTCTTCTATGTTTTTGTAGAGATAGGGTTTCGCTGTTGCTCAGGCTGGTCTTGAACTCCTGGCCTCCAGCAATCCTCCTGCCTCTGCCTCCCAAATTGCTAGGCTTGCAGGAGGGAACCACTGTGCCTGGCTTCATCCTAATATTTTTTAATTTGCTTTTCAGCTTAGCATAAAGTTTTTATTTTGGTTTTGTCATTTAATATATTCACTCTCCTTATCTCGTCCCAGTTTGTTCCTTACAAGTTTGATAAGCATGCCTTGATCAGCAAACTACAGCCCATGGGCCAAATTCCACTCATTGCCTATTTTACACATGCTGTGAGCCAAGAGTGGTTGTTATGGTTTTTAAAATGATTCAAAAAGTCAAAAGAATAATATTTTTTGACACCTGAAAATTGTATGGATTCAAATTTAAGCGTCCATAAACAATATTTTATTGGAACATAACCACACTCATTCATTTCTGTATTATGATAACTGCTTTTGTTCTACCAAGGCAGAATTGATTAGTTGTGACAGAGACTGGCCCATAAACCCTAGAATGTTTACTACCTGACCCTTTAGAGAAATGTTTCGCCAACCCCTGTTGTGGAGTACCAAGGTGAGGGAAGAACAGAGGGCAGGCTCTTCTGCAAGCTCATTCTCCAACTGCGGCATCTTTTCAACCATTTGTAAGAGGTAATGAATTTCTTTGATGGTTTTAAGGAATATGATGAAAAATATTAGAGAAAGTAGCAGGAAAGCAAAATCATGAGCCTATATGTAGAAAAGGTAGTCAAAGGGCAGCAGCTTTTTAATGCGCTCATTCTCTTAACCTACCAAAAGCTGAGGCTGGACCTTCTCCCCAGCTTTCCCTAGGCTTCCTTTCTAATCCTCAGATGAAACTTTGTTTGCCGATAATAACCCTTTAGATAAAATTTCTAGCTTAGGGAGGGCCCTGAGCCTTCAATGAAAACATTTACCAAGGCTTCCTTTGGACCTGGAAAAAACAAAGAAATTGCTAACATACCTGAAATTCAAACTGGCTGTCAATCACTGGTTATAATAAAATGATTGCGGAGTTGGGAATACTTAGAGATAAAAATAGCATTGTGTCTGCAACTCAAATAGATTTGCTAATTATACTTCCTGCTATAAACTTTGTTCAAGCCTGGTCTGTTTTCAGGAAAAAATTATGTATGGGTTCTTCTCTTATAATGTTCATTTTACTTTTATTTTGCTCTTTAACACAAAGTGTAACCACCTATAGAGTATTTAATTAAATAGCAAATATGCTAATTGGGAAATAATTTATACCTATTTATACTTTCGCTATTTTATTACAGGTTGGACATCATTAGTAGCAACATTAAATATTGAAATAAAGAGACTTCAATAACATTACCTGGGGTCCACGGTTTTTATTAATTTTGTTTCCATTAGAAGTATGCTTTATTTGCCAGTATTTTGTTTATTTATTTATTTTTTTGTTTTTTTTTTGCTTCATTCAGCATTCAAAAATATCCTCTCAAACAAGATTCATGTATCACAGACTTATCAGTACCTGTTAATTAATTAATACAGTCAGTCCCTTATGTGCCTGTGCATAAGCAGTCCAGCGGTTAATAGCTTGGAAGTCATGCAGTGTATTCAAGTTAAATGTATGGCACTCTAGTTCATTAACAATGTCAAGCATCCCCCCAAAAATTATTAAATGAATGCAAACAATCTGAGTCTCCCCAAGTCATCTTTGGAATTATTTAACTCTTTTAGACTGTGAGATGGTCTGGCAAGAATGTCATCATTTGAAGAAACATGCTAGCAGCCTAAAAGAACAAAGCTTTAAATAAGCGCATGGAAAGAATTTGACTTAATGTTTCTCTCTGGACATTCCCACCATTTAAAATAAATGAATGAGCAATAGTTAAGAAAAATTATATTTTCATATATACTTTTTTTTAAATTCCAAGGCATGAGTTAGCTCTGAGGTTAGATTATTTTCTCTTTGTTTCCAGGTTCACTTTTCCAGTGAATCTAGACCCACTCCTGCGCACGTGCATGTTTATCAAATCTTCAATCAACTCTTTTTTCTTGAGGAAAGGGGTTCTCAGGAGCTGGGAATACAGACCTGAAAGTAGAGAAAAGGAACTTCATAAGGTTACCAAATTATTTTCAAGGTAATTAAATATCAATAAATTATTTTTATGTTTCTGCCACTCTAATTCTATATAAATTTATTGAAGGGCATATTTGTAGATTTGTATCTATGAAAAGTTTTGTGTCTATGTAGTTTAGTTATACAATCTAAATTAAACAAATTATAATAAATACATTTTTTATCAATCAATATGCATTAAAATATTTGATTAAAAAAGTAAAAATGGTCATTATATAATTTTAATATAGAACTATAAGGAAAAATTTTAACCACCCATAATATAATCTTCCAGAGATAACCATGGTTTTGTGCATACACACTTTATACCATAATTTATTTAACCATTACCTTATTGTGGGACATTTAGATTTTTCCAGATTTTCTGTTGCTATAAATAATACTGCAATGAATAGCCTGGTATTATATCATCAGCTGCATCTCCAAGTGTTTCTCAGAATAGATTTCTAGATGGGTAATTTTTGAGTATGTGGCTTAGGAAATTTCTTGGAGTGGGTAAAGTAGAAAACAAGCATTTGTGAATCTAATTATTTGTGTTTCTGAAGCATTGTTTTCTCTTTTGTGTTTAGTGTTTAAAAAATAAGCACTATGAACATTTGCCAGGTAGTGAGACAGCAACTGCAAATACTATCAAATATAAATCTCAATTTAAATTTTCTTATCATACAGGAAAAGAAAGACACAATTTTTCTAGAACATACAAACTGCCAGGCCCAGGAAGGCAGGTTTTTCTGTCCCTCTCAGTGGAAGAGCAAGGTTTGTTAAAGGAAGAAACCATCATTTTTGACACAAAAAAGGATATACTTCAAAATTTCTTCATTGGCATTGAAGCCTTTAGTAACTTGTGAGTTAACTTCAATTCTTTTATTTTCTACATTGGAGTTATCAGTGTACTCTTTCCCTAAATCAATTAATACCGCCCCCCTCTCTTCTTTGACATAATCCATCAGAATTTCGTGGTTAATCCTGAGTACATCCTCTTCACACCTTCCTTTGGATACTTCACCATTCAGCTATTAGCCATGTCTTTCTAGATTAAATGACAATGATCTTTAGAGTCTTTTCTCATAATGACATCTCTAGCCCTCTCATTTCTAAGACTCCTGTCTCTGCTTATTATTGTTATAAACAGCCATGGTGTCCAGGTCATCGCCTAGTTCAGTCAACTGTCCTCGGGGTCAAGCTCTTCCAGATTCTTCCCATAGTTAAATAAGTGGTTTTTATAGCGTCACAGAACATTAGAACAGAGAACATGAAGAGACTTTATGGGTCATCTACTTCTTTCCACATGCTTCTTTTTCAGATGAAGAAACCGAGGGCTAAATAAGATAATTAACTCCCTCAAGGTGACATAGCTGTTTGACATCTTTCGTTTTCATATTTGTTGACCCAATATTAACAATATGATATATTAACATACAAAATTATATCATTTTATAAACGATACAAAGCATAATTCAAAGTAAGATTTTGCGAGTCCATGTAAACTATTTGATTTGAGGACATCAAAATAACAAGAACATTTTAGCATATTATGTAGACACTTATTTTAGTTTTTCTTCCCTTTCGCCCTGATGATGTGATTTCACTGAGAACTACCAAGGGACAAACGCCTCTTCACCTTCACTCCCATCCCAACCTGACAACATATTATCCCCTAGGGACAAAAGAAAAAATTATTGCAGGATCCATGCGGGTACATCCAGAGCCCAGCGGAGCCACTAGAGATTTGATCGAGCCTCTTGAGATGAAATCTCAATGTTCCTGCAACTATTTAACTTCTCAACACGGTATCGCCTTGACCCAAGGCCCTCTTTGACTGTGACTATACAAACCAGATGGAAAGTCTTATTTCCTGATCTGCAAACAATTGTTTGTGTCAAACATTAAAATAACTTCAATAAAGTGAAATGCTCACTCCTGCCACTTGCTACTTGCATAGTAACTTTCCCTAAAGGTTGCAGACCAGCTGAGTGAATAGTAACTCTGTAACAAGATGAAGGAAGGAGCTTCCAAAGCTGAAGTTGTCTTGGAGGAAGACTTTATAAATAAATAAATATATATATAATTAATATATATTTAACATTTTAATGTTCAGCTGAATACAAAAAATATTATTTTCATTTGTTCTGTAGACATTTTTTGAGTTATTCAAAGTGAGTGCAAGATAGAAAAAAATGTTGATAATGACTTGAGTAAGACAGCGAAATATGACAAGAATGGAAGAGGCTCTACAGACCACTCTTAGCAGTACAGAAGAAGAAAATATATGGTCCTTACTGGTACCGATGCCTAGGAAGCTTCTGTTCAAAATATTTTTTAAATATTGGTAACCAACATTTAAAGAGATTCCTTTTGTATTTCTACTTTAGTAGCAAAGCTGCTCAAAGAATATTTTTTCCAAAAAAGGAAATTGGTTTAAGTTACAATAACATTTACCAAAATAATAAACTTGTCTATAAATAATAACAGTGAATTATCAGCAAATAAATCATGAGAATTTTTAGCTACTGAGGTTAAAGCAAACTAGATATACAAAAGCTCTACAATATCTTAGGAAAAGGTAGCACTAGAACTATTACTGTTAGTTGCTGTTTTAATACAGAGGTTTTAGGAATTCATAACAATTCTCACAATAAAATGCACAAATGTAAAAATTAGTTATTCCTCAGTTTTCCACTGATGCATAAATAATTCTAAAGAGTTAGTGCCATCCAAACAGCCCTTGCTACAAAGTTTTGGGAAACTCATTGGTTGAAACGACACCAAGGAAGGAACAAATGACACCAAAAAAGGAATATGAATAGGGTTCAGGCTTCTTCCTGCTTACTCACAGGGGCTTACTCACCTTCATTCTAATTCTATAAGGGATTCTTTTTCTATGCCCCGAAAGAAGACTATAATTGAGTACAGTATTTACTTCCATGAAAATCTCTAAATTTGTAGCAAGTTCCAATTTATTAAACACTAATTACTCAGCTTGCTGGAAGTTAATCACTTATTTGAGAATCATTCGAAAAGCAATAAGAAGTGAATCTGCATGCCCGCTGACTTTTTTTACTCTTTACTTCATCAACTAAGTACTGCTCAAAGAGTCTCTCCATTTCTCTATTTACACAAAAGCAATGTTTGTTTGTTTGTCTGTTTGTTTCAATTTAAAAGGGACAAGAGTTTGTGTGTTGCAAATGTTCCCCAAGCTTATATTCAAGTCTTCCCAATTCCACAGCAAGTAAACACCAGGTTATGACTGCCAATGTTCAGGCCAATAGTAAAAAAAAAATGTTGATCTTCGGGCATCTCTTTACACTTTCATATTGTATTTTGGGAATCATGCTTTTCCTTACTTGCCTTTCTGAATCTTCCTTGCTGCTATTCACAGAAAGTATGAGGATGAGGACAATATGTTGATATAAACAGCTACTATGAAATACAAAGGAAGTGCTATCTTCCTGTCACTGGTGTGTGCTCTTGAGGTTCATCCCTTGAGAGCAATTCCCTCAATTCCCTTGCAATTGGATTCCCCTAAAGCCCGTTCCCTCTTCCTCGCAATTCAGCACATTCATACTTGATTGATCCTTTCAAAAGACAAGGGAGATGGGGATAACTACCTTGTTTACTTCCTATGTTCTGTGGCTGTATTGCTGAGATTTTCTCTTCCTCTGCAGCCAATTGCCTTCTTCCTAAGCCATGGTTCCTGGAGAGAACACAGTCCACATAGATGTCCCAGAAGAGTTGGGACAGATCCCAAAACAGTGCCCCATGCTTCAAGTTCTCAGATGACTTCAGGTAGATCATAAAATCCCAGAAGCCTAAAACAGTGTTGGAAATGCGAGGCTTCCACATTTCCAGGAGAAGCATTGAGGAGGATTCCCAGCACTGAGGATCAGCTTCGTTAAGAGCCAGTAGGTCTGTCTGGCTGTGACAGAAGAGCGGAGACACACAGCATATTCCCACAATGAGCAGGGAACAGGTGAGGCTCAAGGAGCGGTGGATCCCTCCTCTGTTCCCAGGATTGGTCATGGCCCTGAAACTGCACAGGATGAAAATATTTCATATCAGTCCCTGCTTATGCTCCATTCAGTAGAGAAAACAAGTATGCCCTTAAGAACCTTATTTTCAGCAAAGGAAACACACCGTTTCTACTAAGTAGAGAAAGTCTTAACCTACCTCCCATATCATAAGCCCCATTCTATCTAAAATGACTCACGGCCAAGACAGGCAGTGGGTGTAAAACCAAGATATTTAGGCTGAGAAATATTTGCTCCTAAGAAGTGTTCTTTTGTAAGACGAATAAGTGAACCTCTTTTCCCCTGGTACAAAAGAATATAGTTTAAAAGAGTATTAAGTTAACATTTAAAATCTTGCTATGTGGCTTTAATTATTCTATAACATCTTAATTACTCCTAGCTAGCTAGCCTAATCTAGGACTCTTACACAGTTAATAATTTGAATATATTTTACCTTCAAATGCATTCCTATTAACAGTGACTTTTAATTTTTTTAAAAAAGACATCACAATTATAAAATGTTATAATGAAAATAAACACAACATAGCATGCTGAAAGTATGGATGAATACATGCGGGAACAATGGGACATATGTTCAACCCATTAGACTAGAATCAATAACATTTTACAAGCATCTAAAATGCTCTGCAATTCTGATATAACTTTCATAAAGATGATTTTTTTTCTAATTTCTCTCTTCTTGCTATGAATCTCAAGGATTTTTTTAAAAAATTATCTGCCTCTTATTCAACTTTTCTGGCTCCTAATGCCTGTTGCAATAAAATCAAGACATCCACATACCACCTCGAAATTATTCTTATGTTACCACGTTAGACAAGTGCAATGAGAAATGATGCCCTTAAAATAATAACCTAAATTTTCTTTTTTTCCCAGAAAAAAAATCTTATCTGACTCCTAACAGACTACACAAAGTGTGTATCACACTTAAACAACTTTAACAGGAGGGGCACATATAGCTCAATTTCAATTTTATCTTATATTTCCAAACCTCGTAGATGTTAGTATCACAAAGGCAAGCAGGGTACAGCTCATGGAAATGCTCCTATATTGAAACACTTAACGATAACATCATAAGATGGAATCTTTCTCTTCCGCACAGCAGCAGGAAAAATGAATATTTTAGAAACTGTCTTCGAACATGCAAGTTCCTATTTCGAAGGGGTATGTTTGAGATACAAGGTTATTCAAAAAGTATTTCCTTTATCTTTCACATTGTACACCATCTCTACTCGAACAAACTCATATTTGTTGTGTCCTTTTCCGAACTAAAATGCCGAGGTCCCCGAAGGTTGTTTCTCCTTGAGGGATAAATCTAAGCATCTGTGCTAAGTTTTTAGAGGACGGAGGGCGGCTGCTGTCCGCGGTGCTGAAGTTGCAGTTGTCCGGGACTGCCCGTCTGCTCGCGCCACGGCGCTCACGCTGGCCCCTGCAGGTTCCCTGCTTTCGGGACACGCTCGTCCGAGCCCGGACAGGTGTTTCTCTAACTTCCTCAACCCTGGGGTCCTCCGTGGGCCCCGCTCCGAGCCCCGCGCTGTGCTCGGCACGTCTCGGCCCCGCACCTGGGTCCGCAACCTCACCCTCCTCAGGGCGGAGCTGCCGGAGACCCGCTCCGTCCTTCGGGCCGCGCTCACCTCCTTACTCCGCGGCTCTACTCCCGGGTCGCAGAAGGGCGAACCTCTGCACTCACCTGCGCGGCCCCCTCCGGGTTCCCTCGAATGCCTGGACAGGGCTCCCTCGAGCGCGTGGAGAGGAAATGCTCAGGCGGCTCCCCGAGCGAGTGACTGGCCCCAGCTTCCGCGTCCTGAAGGCGACCGTGCCCCTTCTTAAGCAGCGGGAGTGCTCGGCGCCTCTGCAGGTCTACGTCAAAGCGCCTGGAAACTGCCGCCACCTCTCGCCGCCAGGTCCATCTCCCGCCCCCTCCGCCTCCCTGCCTCCCCTGGGGATGTCGGTTCAGGAAAAGCAGGCTTGGCGGCACTCGCCCTCGCTGACCCTGCCCCACACCCACCCTCCGCCTGGCGGAACCGAGCCTTCGTGCGGTTTGGCTTCCCGGTCCTGGCCCGGGACACGCACCCACCGCGGGCGGGAACTGGAAAGTTGGGGCCCAGCTCGCGCCAGTCTAGGGGAGAGTGGGGCTCCCAGACGGGGAGCTCTCCACGCGGCCCTCGTCTGAAAATAAAGGGACGTGAGGGAAGACTCTGGACTCTCGGGGTCGGAGAAGGGACATAGGCGCCCTCCCTGAGGTCAGCAAGGGCTCGGGGGACATAAGGCGCCTACCCGAGATATTCCGGGTGTGGATTTCTCCTGCCTGACTGTGGCCCTGAGCTGAAAGGAGAAAAACGCCCCAAGGGCAGAGACGTGGACAGGGACCTGGCGCTGCTGGAAGCTCCCCATTACTGGGGCCAGGAGACCCCACTATCTCCATGCTCTGGTCTGGGCCACCCCGGGAACTTCGGTTGTTGCTGGTATCCCTCTCATCAGTCTGCCCGAATTTCACAGCGGGGGGCTCTGCTTTCTAAGAAGGGGAAGCGCCCGGGATTCCCTTTGGTTCTGGCCTCACAGCTAGTTGATATCTTAGTCCCAGGTTAGAGCTCTGTCGCTGCTCCAGAGCTCTGCTGAGCATTAGCACCCACCTTAACACGCCCAACCAAGGGGCCTGAGGCAAAGTCCTCCCTTTACAAGTTTTGTTTCCGGGTTTTGCCCCTTGCCTCAAAATCCCCTCAGCGTCCTGAAAACCACTTGTAGTCCCCATTAACTGAAGGCTTTTGTGCCAGCTCAATAGTATCCATGGTTACCTTCCAGAGGGGCACAGGGCTTTATAGCCAGGTTTACTGAAGCCACGGAGAACCGGCCCCCTCCCCAAGTGACAGGAAGAAGGAGCCTTGGGAGCCTTGGGAGCCTGAGAGACTGAGCTATTTCTCCTGCTGAGAAATCACGGGGTGTACTTCACTTTCCCCATCTGTGAACTGGGCATACTAATGCCTGCTTCTATCTACCCACTAGGGATGTGGGAAAAGATCAAGGGTGAAGTCTGGGACTTGCTGCCGGAACTGCAAGGAGCTCAGAGCCTTTTGGAGAAGGTTCTCAGAGAAACAGGGCATCTTAGCACAGTGTGTGAGCACAGGGATAAAGACTGGTAAAGGATCCTCAGGAGAGAAAAGGGCAGGAGGGAGCGGAGAAAGCATCTTAGAAGTGACTGGTGAATGTCTCAAAGAAGGAGTTTTATAGGTGTTTTGGAGCCAAAGCGTGGGGGGCAGTCTCCAGGCGGAGAAGCCAGCACCAGCGAAGGCATGGCGGGAGGACTCGCAGTAGCTCTGTGCTTCTGGGGCGCGAAGTCAAGGGCAGGAGTGTAACGAGGGAAGGCAGAACAGAAGTGGAGATGTGGAGACTGAATTCTGGTTTGGGACATGTTGGGAGTTACATTATTGCTGAAAACATTGATATATCAGTATCAGTTGCTTACTTTATTTCCAAGTGCTCGCTTATGTGTTAAGCCCTATTTTACATGCTATGTATACAGAAGGAACAAAACAAAGTTCCTGAAGTCATGGAGCTTACATTCTAGTTGAGGGAAAGAGGCAAAAGAAAATTTATATTTATATTTTTTAATTATATCTATAGACATATATATATAAGTATGTGAGTATACATACACATGTATACATAATGATTCATCTTCTAGTTTCTGTGTTGAGTGGGGAGTTTACAGCTATGTACCAAAAATGAACACATAAGTCACTAATTAAATAAGGAAACAATGCTACACATGAGTCGATAATGACTCTATCACTCCGAAGCCCAAGACAAAATACATGTAATGTGTCAGATGTAATTTACAAAAAGAGTCATCAAGAAAAAGTAAAGCAGGATTAGGAAAGGGTGGTGGAGAAGAACTGTTTCATTTAGAATACTGAGAAGCTCTTCCTGATGAGAAGCTATTTGAATAAAGGCCTAATAAAGTGAGAGGGTGAGTTATGCATCGTTTAAGAATGCTGCAGGTAGGGAGTGGGAAAAGCAAGTACAATGGCTTTGGAACCAGTGTGCTGTGAGAAGAGTGTTTTCAAGGTATAGTGGCAGGACATGAGGTCAGAGAGGTGGTCAGAAATCCATTTGTGTTGCCCAGTAGAGAACAGAGTAGCGGGGAGTAAGGGTTGAGGCAAGAAGCCCAGTTAGGAGCTGCTGCAATCATCAAGGCAAGGTAAGGTGGCAGAATAGATCAGGGTGGTGGCAGTGGAGGTAATGAAAATGATCAGATATATTTTGATGGTAGAAATGACAAGGCATATTAATAGACTTGATATGGAGTCGAAGAGAGAGAAATTGAAGATGATTTCAGGTTTGGGGGCATAAGTAATTGGAAGGTAGGAATTACCATCAACTGCAAGCAGAAATTATTTAAGGAATAGGTGTAGAAAGGTGGAATTGAGAATTTGGTTTTGAACAAGTGTGAGATGACTGGCATCCCAACAGAGACACTGTGTAAGTAGGGAAGAAGTGGGAACTGGAGACAAACGTTTTGGATACAGTGCTCAGTAAAGAAGTTCAGATTTGGGGTTTTGTAAACCATAGGCAATAGTTTAAACCATCAGACAGAAGCACAGAAAGTGAGTACAATCATAGCCAGAGGATAGAATCTGAGAAATAGCAGCATTAAAGTGATTAAGAAACAGACACATAAATCAAGAGTGTGATGCCTTGGAAGCCAATGAGATAGTGCCTTTCACAAAGAGGGGAGAAATCCACTACATCACGCAAATTCAGTGGGAGGGTGTCAATAAAATGAAAACAAAGAATTTTCCATTGGCTCTAATAGGAAATCACTGATGAACTTATTGAGGGCAATTTCCACTGAGTGTTCAGGGAGGAGAAGTTGTGGTAGGCTGAAGGAGATATGGAAAGACAGGAAATGAAAACAGTGCCTGTGGATCACTCTCTATGAAGTTTAAATAATAATAAGAAGAAAGATTGGAACAAAAGGTTAGGAGTTGCGTCTTCATCATGTTTAGGCTGAGGGAGAGAAACCAAAAGAGAGGAAGGAATTGAAGATCAGGAGAGAAGGAAGACTAATAATCTCAGAGGAAACAACAAGCAGTGGGGATAAGAGGATATGGAAGGGCCAGCATCTGACAGAAAAGGAGAGAGGTGGACCTCTGAAACGGAGGGATGAAAGGAGGCCCTCTGGGGATATGGATATGTCTGCAGGTAGCATGGTGAGTAGGAGAGCAGGAGTTGAGAGAGACAGCAACTAATGGTCTCATTTTCTCAATGATGTAAGATGCATAGTCATCCACAAAAAGTGAATGAGGGTAGTGTTAGTAGGAAGCTTAAGGAGACTAGAAAAGCCTTGGAATAATCATTAAAGGAAAGAAGAGAAGAGAGAGGAAAGAAGAAAGTGGAGGAAGGAGACAGACTGAAGAACAGGACTAAAAGCCCAGGTAAAGTTTGAGCCCATGATTTTGTGATAAACCATTTTGAATGCTTGTATGGTTTTGATGAGGCAGAATAGCGTAATGATGAAGACTGTTACGCTCTGGACCCCTACTGCCTAGGTTTGCACACTTGTCATGTGTCACTGATTCTTAGATGCACTTTTTTGTACATTTAACACCACTGGAATCAGGATGTATCTGTTAACCAATAGCACCTTGCAATTGCAGCATTTTCTTTTAATTTTTTTAAAATAATGGGATATCTACAATTGATGGTATATTTGACTTGATGTCATGCCTTGGAAAAGTTACTTAACCTTTGCAAAACAGATTTCTTACCTGTAAAATGGACAAAAATCCCCCTCATGGTTAGCGAGGATAAAATAAGGTCATACACAGAAAACACTTATTAATAGAATAGTACTACAAGTAGCAAGACTTGACAAATCTTAATTATTTTTTTCTCCTGCAGTGCTCATTTACTGAGTGTAGGAGAGAAGAATCATCTCATAAATACAATTTACCAACTTTCACTTGAAAATTAGGTAGTCATCTTATTGAATCTATTAATTTAGAAAAAGATCCTAATCACTACATAGTCTATTGTAACATGTATTTATATTCCTTGGTATTCAGGGCAATTTGGAGAAATTCTTGGGAAGGGGAATGTATGTCTTTTAATCTTGAACCTCACTATCAGCTTAATCATTGCAAGTGGAATATAACATACCAACATCCCAATTCTTGCATTTAGATAAAAAAGAAAGCCGGCCGGGCGCGGTGGCTCACGCCTGTAATCCTAGCACTCTGGGAGGCCGAGGTGGGCGGATCGTTCTGAGCTCAGGAGTTCGAGACCAGCCTGAGCAAGAGTGAGACCCCATCTCTACCAAAAATAGAAAGAAAATTAATTGGACAGCTAAAAAATATATATATAGAAAAAATCAGCCGGGCATGGTGGCGCATGCCTG
>RJWJ010011732.1:0-43655 GCA_004363605.1 Indri indri | reverse complement strand
CAAGAGCGAGACCCCGTCTCTACCAAAAATAGAAAGAAATTAATCGGACAGGTAAAAATATATATAGAAAAAATTAGCCGGGCATGGTGGCGCATGCCTGTAGTCCCAGCTACTCGGGAGGCTGAGACAGTAGGATTGCTCGAGCCCAGGAGTTTGAGGTTGCTGTGAGCTAGGCTGACGCCACGGCACTCGCCCCAGGTGAGAGAGTGAGACTCTGTCTCAAAAAAAAAAAAAAAAAAAAAAAAAAATTCAGTTTAGTTCCATGTGATTCTATTTTTGTATGTTCTGTCTTTTTTCTAATCTGTGTGATCCATTCTTTTTCTTGTTCTTTAGTACCATGCATTAGGGGTCCTGTATCACCTTAGAAAGAATGATCGTCTTGCTGTTTCCAAGATGTTGAATAAGTTTAGTAAATCTGGTCTCAAATCACAGTTTGCCTACTGCATGCTAATCCGAATTGCTAGTCGCTTACTAAAAGAAACTGAAGATGGGTAAGTGTTTTCACCCAAACTTGAGTTATTCTCCATTGCAAGTTAATATACTTGTGTTTATTTCCTTTATGAATATTTTCTGGGCAGTGCTGACTTTAAAGATGAGTCCGATTTTTACAAATTTAAAAAAATCTTGGATTCCAAGTAACACTTTTTTTTTACCTTAATGTATGCTCTTATATATGTACTTAATAGATTATGATTGTTAATTACACATTAAAAAACTGGTATTGAACAAAAAGTATTCATAGGTCATAGGATATACAGATAATATGAAAGCTGGAAGGGACATTAAGAATCATCTTGTCTGTCCCTTTAATTTTTATAAAAGAGAATGTTGAAGTTCTGCATTTTAATGATTTGCCCAAGATCATTCCGAGAGTCTGAGGCATATATGACCTTACTAAGTATGCCGTAGCAGTATTTTAAAGTATTTTAAAATTCCCACTAAAAATAACAGTAGATTGCGGTGCTTTTACTATATGTAGGCATAAAATATATGACAATAGTAGATAAAGAGCATGAGGGAGAAAAATAGAATTATACATTTGTAAGGTTTTTTTATATTGCTTATGAAGTAATATATTATTTGATGGTATACTGATAAGGTTGAATATTGTAAGCTCTTTAGGATGAATATTATAACCACTAAAAAAAAACCTAAGAGATATAGATCTTAAATGTTAATAGAGGGGATAAAATGGAATATTTAAAAATATTCAATTATGCTTCCTGCTTCCAGTGATGTAGTGTAGTGTGCAAATAATGATTATATCATTAATACAAAAATAAGCATCCCTGAAGAAAACCCACAACTATTTGAAAGTACTAGTGAGTTGTGAAAAGCAGGCAAAAACTGGAGGGAAGATGATACCTGAAAGACAAAAGCTGTACTGGGTGAAATTTGAGTATTTCTGGCTATTCTCCTGTGGGCATTTCACAATTCCTGGGTGTAGCAGAAAGCCACAATATTTACTGGACAGAGGGATCAGAACACAAGAAATTTAGGGTGAAAATCTGGAAAGGAGGGAGCCACAAAAGAGGTAAGTCTTAAAATCAATTTTAAACTCTGCAAAAATCATTGACTTAACCACTGAACTATACATACACAGGAGAAGACTCTAGGAAACTGCCAAAAGTCAGTAGTTGTAAGCTGAAGGAACTGAATGGAGAATTCACCTTTTACCGTAAGTCACTGTGGAGGAGACAAAGTTTGCAGATGGATCCCAGCCAAGCTGCCTGCTGAAGAAACAAACACCCTAAATTCTAGAGTCTTTTAAATATATAGTTCACAATGTTTAGCATATGGTAAAAAATCACTGGAAGTACAAAGAATTTAGAAAATGTGACCAGTAGTGAAGAGAAAAAGCAATCCATAGAAACTTTGACCCTGACGTGATCCAGGCATTGGAATTAGCAGACAGTCTTTAAAGCATCTATTATAAATCTATCCAAGACTTTAATGAAAAACAACTATGAGTGAACAGGGGAAATGGTAACTATAAAAAAGAGCTAAATAGAAATTCTAGATCTTTAAAGTACTGTATCATTCAGTATTCAACCAGAGAAGCAGAACCCAGAGGACATCAGTATGTAGAGGTTTATTACAAGGAATTGGTGTATGCTGTTAGGGGGCTAGCTGAGCAAGTCCAGCATCCATAGGGCAGGCTGTTAAGAAAGGAAGATCACAGGCAGGCTAGAACTCATGCACAGGCCCAGGCTGCTGTCTATGGGTGTAATTTGTCATCTCACATTTAACCGTAAGCAGCATGATGAAGCCAGGTCACACCGTCATCTTTGGAAATGTCCTCAAATAAATGTCCAACTTCATCACTTACAAGTTCTGCTTTAGAAATAACTGCAGGACACAAATTCACTAAGCTCTCTGCCAACACATAACAAGGATCCACCTTTCTCCAGTTTACAATAACATGTTTCTCACTTCCGAGCCCTCACTGCGGTGTCGTCCAAGTCAAGATTTCTACAGCTAGTTTGTGAGCCCTGACCAGCAGTGCCCTGAAAGACCAGATTTCTAGTAATATTCTGTTCAAAGCAATTTAGGTTTTGTTCATCATGCTCCTCAGAATTCTTTCAGCTTCCACTCAGTGCCTGCCTGATTCCAAAGGAAATTCTACAATTTTAGGTATTTGTTACAGTAGCACTTCACTTAAAGTACCAAAATCTGTGTTAATTTTTATTGCTGCCATAACAAATTACCACAAATGTAATGGCTCATAATAACATCCATTTATTATCTCATAGATATGTAGGTTAGAAGTCCAACACAGGTCTCATGGGGCTAAAGTGAAAGTGTTTGCACAATAGTGGTGCTGTTGCTTACTGAGGTTTTTGGAAAGAATCCACTGTTGGCCAAACTCATTTTTTTGTGGTTATAGGTTTTAGGTCCCTGCTGGCTGTTAGCCAGCGGTTTGCCTGTGCCTCTAGAGGCTGCTTGCATTCCTTCTCATACTTTCAATGAGCAGCTAAAGGCCTCTCTTCCGTCCCTTGCATGTTGACCTGTGCATTTCAGAGCCAGGAATGGTGTGTTGAGTTTGCATTTTGAATCTCTCTGGCTTGCCTGGCTGCCAAATTTCTTCTGCCTCCTCTTTCACTACATCTCTAAGTGCTCATGTGATTAGATTGTACCCACCTAGATAATCCAGGTGCATAACCTTAATTATATCTGCAAAGTTTCTTTGCCATGTTATAATGTAGCATATTCACCAGTTTCAGGGATGAAGGCATGGCCATCTTTGGGGCGGGGGGGCATTCTGCCTCTCCAAGTACAATAACTGAAATGGATAATTTGGTGGATGAACTTAACAGCAGATTAGAGATGGCAGTTGAAAGAGAGAAAGAGCTAAGATTAGTTCATCTGAAGATAGAGCAATAGAAAGTAACTAATTTGAAGAACAGAGGGAAAACAGATTAAAGAAAATAAAGAAAGCCTCAAAGAACTGTGGGATAATATCAAGTGGCCTAACAAGAAGACAATGAAGCAGGTCTTCATAGTGCTATGGGAAAATAACTGGCCACTCAGAATTCTATGCCTAGCCAAACTATCATTCAATAGTGAGGGTAAACGATATTTTTGAACACAAGGGTTTACCATAGTTTACTAATGACTTCATAAGAATCATCCATATATTAGCTATAGCATGAAGAAATAGATAGTCAGAAGGCAATAGTGAAATTTAAGAGAGAATATTGAACAATGGAACTACGATAAAAGGTGGTAATTCTAAATCAATGATTTTTTAACTTTTTAAAGTTAGTAACAAGCCCTAAAATTCCAGAGGATGGCAACGTGATAAATAATGGTATAGAAGGCAGTATTAGATGGAAGTAAAAGCATGGGTGTGTGGCGGAGATCTTGTTTAGGAAGAAAATATAGTGATGAGTAATATTAAACTTTGTCAGAAAAATATGTAGGTTAGTAATTAAGAATATAAATTGAATGTGATGCTTTCAAAATGTTGAGGCAGCATGGAACAAGGAAAATTTGATTGAAAGTTAGTAACGAGAAAAATACTTAAGGTGAAGCATATAAACAGAAACTAAAAAGTAAATTGAGTAGAAGTGTAAATATATGAGTTATCTCTTGCTGTATGACAAATTGGTCCTAAACTTAGCAGCTTATAAGAAACATTTATTATCCCCCAGTTGCTGTAGTCAAGGTATCTGGGAGAGGCTTAATTGTCTGGTTCTGATTCAGGGTCCATTTACAATCAAGTTGTTGGCCAGGGCTGCAATCATCTGGGTCTGGAGGATCCATGTAGAATTTTACTTACGTAGTTGTTGGCAAGCCTCAGTTTCCCCTTGGCTGTTGACCAGATGCTTCAGTCTCTTACTTTGAGATCCTTTCTTTAGGCTGTGTGAATATCCGGCATGGCAGCTGGTTTCTCCCAAAGCAAGTGAAATGAGAGAGAGAAAGAGAGAACCTGATGGAAGTTGTGGAGTTTTATAACCTAATCTTGAAAGTGGCATGCCACCACTGCAGGTGTATTCTCTTGGTCACACAGACAAACCCTAGTATAATGTCCACAGAGGATGTGGATTTTTACAAGTGGAGATTTTTGGGGGCTATCTTAAAGGCTGGCTAGCACATAAAATATAATGTTTACTATAATGAATATAAATGGATTTACCTATTAAAAGAGTATGTAAACAAAACAAGAGACATATTATGCCTTTACAAAAGGCACTTATAAACAAAATGACAGGGATAGTATTTATCAAAAAATATATGCTTGATACACACACACACACACACACACACACACACACACACAAATGCTGTGTAGCAGTGTTAATATAAGCCAGAATTAGGAATCAGGGTGTGCAGCATTAAAAATGACAAAGTGGGATTTTATATTTTCACAAAAGTAATGTTCTAAAAAATAATAGGAATGAACTTGTATACACTTAGTGATGTAGTTTCAAATATGTAAAGAACAATCTTAAATACAGGAAATTAAGTCCTCTGTTCATGAGAGACTTTAACACAACTCTCTCAGAAACTAACAATCAAGTATAAAAATGTAAGACTGATTGATATGTACATCACTGGTAACAAAATCGTCCTCCTATTTAGAATCCTGCATCCAGGAGAGAATATACAATATTCTTTAAAATTTTTCAATTGAGAAATATAATGTACATATAGAAAAATCCGTAAAACTTATAGTTATGTACATTATATGTAGTTGCTATGGAACACTCATATAATGACTACATGTACATTTCTGGTACCCCAGGAATGCTTTATGTATCCTACATGATCATAACTATTTACCCCCTGATGAGACCACTACCCTGTTTTCATGATAGTCATTTTTTTTGCTTTTCTTTAGATTTTTACCCCCTGTATGTGCATCCCTAAACAGTAAAGTTTAGTTTTGCCCTGTTTTGAACATTCTGTCAATAGAATCATGCTGCACTTTGTGTCTTGTTTTTTTTCACTTAGTATTGTTATAAGATTCACCTTTGTTTTTGCTTATAGCTCTAGTTCATTTAAATTGTATTTTATATTTCCTTGATAATTTTCCAGTTTATTTATTCATTCTTCTATAAGTGGACATTTGGATTGTTTTCTGTTTTGGTAATTATGAATAAAACTTGCTATAAACAGCATGTTTGTACCAATACCACACTATTACCATAGCTTTGCTGCATATATCAGTATACATTTTTCTAGGATATATATCTAGGAGGGAAATTGCTAGATCATTCAGTGTGTATCTCTTTATAGGTAATGTCAGACTTTTTTAAATGATCGTACCAATTTATATTCTAACTAGCAGCGTGAGATTTTCTGAGGCCAAGACATGATGCTGTCAAACTTTAAAATTTTTTTCTAATCTAGGAGGTATCTTGAATTTTTTTATTGAGATATAACTCAGAAACCATAAAACTCACCTTTTTAAAGTATGTAGTTCAGTAATTTTTAGTATATTCATGAAATTATGTAACCACCACCACTAATTCCAGAACATTTTCATCACCCCAAAAAGAAATCTCTAAACCATTAATAGTCTTTCTTTATTCTCCCCTTCTTTATACCCCTGGAAAATACATATCCATTTTTGTCTCTGTAGATTTGCCTATTCTGGACATTTCCTTCAAATGGAATCATACAATATGTGGCCTTTCTTTTGTGGCTTCTTTTACTTAGTGTAATGTTTTCAAGGTTCATCTATATTGTAGAAGTATTGGTACTTCATTCTTTTTATAGCTGAATAATATTACATTGTGTAGATATACCACATTTTATTTATCTATTCATCTGTTGATGGACATTTGAATTGTATCTACTTTTAGCTCTTGTGAATAATGCGGCTAAGTCATGTCTAATTTTTTAATGTGAACATAATGTTTCAGTTCTTTGGCTACACACATAGGAGTAGAATTGCTGGGTCATAATGTAACTCTGTTTAACTCTTGGAGGAACTACCAAACTATTTTCCAAGGGGGCTATACCATTTTACATTCCTTTCAGCAGTGTATAAGAGTTCCAGTTTGTCCACATCCTCACCAACACTGGTCATTGTCTGTCTTTTTTATTTTACTCACGCCTAGTACGTGTGAGAAGGTGATGTGAATCTAATTGTGGTTTTGATTTGTATTTCACTAATGATGTTGAGTACTTTTTCATGTGCTTATTGGCCGTTTGTATATCTTCTTTGGAGAAATGTTTATTCAAAACCTTTGCCCATTTAAAAAATAAGGTTATTTGTCTTTATTGTTGATTGTAATAGTTCTTTGTATATTTTGGATACTAGACCCTTATCAGATGTACAGTTTGCAAATATTTCTTCATATTCTTGGGCTTGTCTTTTCACTTTTTTGATAATGTTCTTTGAAGCACAGAAGTTTTTAATTTTGATAAAGTCTAATTTATCTTTGTTTTCTTTGCTTGTGCTTTTGGTATTATCCCTAAGAAAGAGGTTTATATTATAGTTTTGTCTTTTATATTTAGGTCTTTAATCCATTTTGAGATCATTTTTGTGTATGGTACGGGGTAGGGGTTCAACTTCACTCTTTGCATGTGGATGTCCAGTTGTCTCAGCACTATTTCATGAAAGACTATTTGTTCTCCATTGAGTTGTCTTGGCATCCTTGTCAGATCGTTGTGGTTTTAATTTGTAATTCTTTAATTACTAATGAGTTGGACAGCCTTTTCTGTTTACCATTCATTTGGATATCTTTTCTATTGAAACACCTGTTTGAGTTTTGCCCAGTTTTTTACTGGGTTATCTGCTTTATTCCCCTTGATTTTAGAAGTGTTATGTATTCTAAATGTATGTCCTTTGTTGGTCATGTGTGTTGCAAATAGCTTTTTCCATACTCTGTCTTGTTCTGTTTCCTTTCTTGGTGTCTTTTGATGAACAGAACTTCTTAAATGTAATGAGGTCAAATTTATCAATCTTTTACTTTAGAAATAATATTTTTGGTGTCTTGCTCAAAAATAATTTTCTTACCCTAAGTTCACAAGTACATTCTCTGTAATATTTTCTATAAGCATTATAGTTTCAACTTTCATGTTTTAGGTCTGTAATCTACCTAGAATTGTTTTTTTAGGATATGGTATAAGGTAGCAATTTCATTTTTTCCATATGAATACCCAATTGCCTCAGCACCATTGTTGAAATATGTGTCTGTACCCACTGCTATGCAATATCAGCTTTGTTATAAATCAGATGTCCTTATATGCAATGGTCTATTTCTGGGCTCCTACTCTCCACTGCTTTGCATTTCTGTTCATGTACCAGCAACACACTGTGTTACTATAATAGCTTTATATTAGTGTAGCTATATGCTGGAGAAAATCTTCCTCCTTTATTCTTCTGTAAAAGTATTCACCAGCTCTCTTTTTGCATCCTTATTTCTGTGTGTGTTTTTATATAATTTCATCAGGAATTGCTTAGCCTTCCCTTCAGTGGAGTTTGCCCCTTCCTGGGAGACTCCCACGAAGGCAGTCAATAACAACCAAGGAGTTCTAACCTGGGCACTCTTATCCGCCAGATTTTTTGTTCATTGGGACTTTAGAGCTATTTCCCGTAGATGGTTAGTGATCGGACATCCCAGTGGCTGAGCATGCTGACAAAATGGCAGAATGAGTCTTTTACCTCTGATTCTTTGGTCTACTTCCAGAAACCCATAGTAGAAACCTGACTTGATGCCCAGTTTACTGTGACAACTTTTATGTAACTAAGCACAATGGCCAAGCAGAACTCACACAAAGCCTACTGGAGTAACATTCACCGGGGGAAACTCAGAGAGACTGGAGTAATACCACATGCACTGGTCCCCTGTTTATCATTCTTTATAGGTCAGTGTCAAGAAGTCTAGCAGGGCACTTCACATCCTAAGATAGGGCTTATGATCATTGGGCTTTTGGTTTTTGAACTGCATTAAGTACAAAAGCTCCAACTACTCACTGTTGTGATCAGGCATAGGATGCAAAAGCAATATAGGGTGGCATAATTTTGGTTTCAGCCCAATTTTGACAGCCTAGCATAAATTTTGAGGGTAAGTAGTCCCTCTCTGGAATAATCGGGCTGAGATCCAAATCTTGGAAGTGTACGACATGGTTTGCAAGTAGCAGGAATCTCTGTGAGCATTCATGGTTGGGGAAGTACCAGCCTCTCTGTTGGCATGTTGGGAAGGAGCTGGAGTCCAGGCTTCGTGGATGACCAGAACTGATTGCCTTACACATTTGGTCGAGGCCAGTTGTGATGGAGATTAATAGGAAGCCAACTGCTTTTCTAAGGGGCCAGCAGATCAGTTTTGGACAAAATGACCCTTAGCTCTCACTTGTTAAACTCACTTGCTAATTCTCATAATTTCTTTGTCAATTCTTTTTGATTTTTCCATGTATATTATTATAGATAGCATTTAAAAATGACAGTGTTGATTTTTTTCACCCATACCTTTTTTCCCTCTATTGTTGTACTGACTGGGAGTTCCAGCACAATGTTGTATAGCAGTGGCATCTCGATCTTATTTCTGACCTCAAAAGTGATAATTGTCAGTGTTTTACCATTAAATACGATGTTTGCCCTATGAGATTTTAAACAAATATCCTTCATCAAATTAAGGAAGTTTTTTTTATTCCTAGTTTACTGAATTTTTATAATGAATAGATTTTTAATTTTGTCAGATGCTTTTCCAGCATTTATGGAGATGATCATATGATTTTTCTCCTTTAATCTGTTAATGTTGCTTAATTTTAATCTGTCCGTACTAGTTTCCAATGTTGTAGCACCTTGGGAAATTATAGGTGGATTGAAGGCGTAAATAAACATAGAACCCCAAAATTTCAACCAATTAAAACTAAACATAAGAAAAATATTTTATAATGTTTTGGTAGGCAGAAATAATGGAAAATATTGATACATTTTACCACAACAAAAATTTAACATCTTTTGTAATAAAAAAACACACATGAAGTTACAAAGAAATGGACTGGGAGAAAATATTTGTTACACATACATTTGCTACTGATGGAGGGCTAGTATCCAAATATATAAAGAACTTCAACAACGGGAATAAAAGAGATCCTAATAGAAAAATTTGGCAAAGGTTAATAAAAGACAGTTCCAGATGAAGAAATGCATTTGTCAATAAACATATAAAAAGAAGCACCACCTCAGTATTGATTGGAGAAATGCAAATTGAAACAAGATACCATTTTTTCATCTATCAGATTGGTAGAATTTTAAATATTTCATAGTATCAAATGTTGGCTAGAATGTGGGTATTCTCGTACTGTATTGCTGAGAGTATAAATTGGTACAGATACTTTGGAAGGTAATTTGGCAGTGTCTTTTAAAAAGCAAACATGTGCATTGCCTGTGATCTAGCAGTTTCTTTTCTAAGTATCTGCCCACAAAGAAACACTTGTATATGTTTACAAGGAAAATATACAAAGATGTCAGTTCCAGTATTATTTATAATATCAGATTATTGAGAGATATCTTCAACATCTATGCAATAAAAGATTGGACAAAAAACTTAGTTATATTATGGGATATTATAAAACATTTAATCAGGAATTAATTATATCTCATATTAATTATATGGCTCTATCCTTAAAATACTGCTTCATGAAAAAGCAAGGTGAAATAAATATACAGCCTAACACCATTTCTATAAAAGAAAAACAACTATGCACTGAATATAGATTCTTCCTATGAGTATATGTATGTATAAAGATTTTTTAAAAATATCTAGAAAGATAAATAAATTTTCATTACTGTAGTTGTCTTTGGGGAGAGGAAGGAAGAGGGGACTGCACTGGGGATGACTGTCAAAAAGATCTGTCTCCACGTTCTGAATTTTGAAAGGTGAACTTAAATTAAAAATGTTTAAGGGAAATACTACTGTGCAATTAAAATTTTTATTTAAAAACAGGTATTATGTTTTCTTTTTCATTTAATGTTAGCAGAATGATTTTTATAGCAACAATATCCAACTGAATATTGGAAAGGATTTTAGGACTATTGAGGGTCAGGCCTTCTGTTTGTTTGTTAAATAGTGTTTTTTAATATAGTAGAATTTGTGACAATAATATTAAAGCATAAGAATTATATTTAATGTATAAACTGCTATTAAAATGCAAGAATTTTGTAGTACTATTATGTGAGAGTGTATGGTTAATAACTCTGGTTAATAGCACAGTTGATTGATTGGAATCAGTCACAGTTGGTTGATGGAATTGAAAAAAGTTACCTTTGGTGCCGCTTATGGAAAGGAAGGAAAAGAACCACACAGAGGATACTGTAAATACTTAAAATGACACATTATCTTAGTTTATCAACTTCAGATTATCAGTTTTTTTATCAATTTCAAGTAGTTTGTTTCTTTTAATTGTTGACAACTTTTAGCAAGTGGAAGTGAATATTTTTACTTAGATCTGGGCTTCCTGTTCAGCATTATTAATACATAGCTAAAAAGACCTCAATATTTTGAATTTTAATCAACTAATATGATATTAGTGATAGATACTCTATTAACAGCTTTATTGAGGTATAATTTACAGATGATAAAATCCACTTATTATAAGTGTACAGTTATTTGACTTTCAGTAAGTTTATAGAGTGGTGCAACTATTACTGCAATCTAGTTTTAGCATATTCCATCACCCTCAAACATTTCCTTAAGCTCATTTGCCATTAATCCCCACTGCTACCCACAGCCCTGTGCAACCATTGAGCTGCCTTTTGCCTCCATAAATTTGCCTATCTAGACATTTCTTGTAAATAGAACCATATTTATGCATTTTTCACTTCTTTAACTTTATGCTCTTTCACTTAGCATAATGTTGCAGCATGCATCAGTACTTCATTCCTTCTTATGACTGAATAATATTTCATGGTAACAATACACCAAATTTTGTTTATCTGTTCCATCAATTGATTGGCACTTAGGCTGTTTCCCCCATTTTTGTCTATTATGAATAATGCTGCTGTGAACATTCATATAAATCTTTGTATATACATATACTTTTCCATTCTATTGGGAAGATTCCTATAAATGGAATAATGGGTCATATGGTAGAAGTTGCCAAAGTATTTTCCAAAGTAACCACACCACTTTACATTAAGTGTGGGAGAATTTCAGTTTTCCCTATCTTTACCAGCATGTGGTATTGTTTGTTTGTTTATAGCCTTTCTAGTGGGTGTGTAATGGTATTTCCTTCTGGTTCTGATTTCCATTTCCCTAATGACTGGTGGTTAAAATAACCACCACTTTTCAAGTGCTTATTAGCTTTTTTTTTTTTTAATGAATGTCATTCAAATCTTTCGCCCATTCAAATCTTTAAATTGGGTTGTTTGTCTTCTTATTAAATTAGAAGACTTCCTTACACATTCTAGATACAAGTTCTTTATCAAATATGTGATTATTTGGATAACCCAGATCAGAAAACCTAACAAAAATTTCACAAGACTACAAACCAATATCTCTCCTGACATAGACACAGTAATCCTTAACAGAATAATTTTGATAAAGTTCAACTTACCAACTTTTCCTTTGAGGATTTGTGCTTTTGGTGTTGCATCTAAGAACTCTTTGCCCAGCTCAGGGTCAAAAAGATCCCCAATATTTTCTTCTGGAAGTTTAATAGTTTTAGCTTTCACGTTCTACGTCTGTAGTCCAATTCAAGTTAAATTTTTGTGTTTAGCAATGTAATGGTCGAATTTCATTTCCCAATTTTCCCAGCACCATTTGGTGAAAAATTGGTGTTTACCCTTAGAATTGTCTTTGTTGAAAGTCAGCTGACCATGAATGTAACAGAACTCTCAGTTCTGTTATTGATCCGTTTATCTGTTATCATACCAATACCAATTGAGTAATTGCAAAATAATTACCAAATGAATAACCAGTATTGGTTACTCAAGCTTTACAGTAAGTTTTAAAATTGGGAAATACAAGTTATTCAAAATTGTTTTGACTGCTCTAGGTCCTTTGCATATCCATGTAAATTTTAGGATTAGCTTTGAATTTCTACAACAAAAAACCTGCTGGCATTTTGATAGGAATAGATCTATTTTAAACAAATCATTTTGAGAGTTGCCATCTGGATAATATTGACTCTTCCAGTACATGACCAGAGTCTATTTCCTCATTTACTTAGATTTTTCAGAAAGATTTTATAGTTTACGTTATAAAAATCTGCCATTTTTTAAATTAAATTTCTAAGTACTTTATTCTTATGTTATTATGAATGGAATTATTGATTTCATTTTGGAATTTTTGTTGCCAATATATAGAAAGACAGGTAATTTTTACATATTGATCTTGTATCCTGTAACCCTGCTATGCTCATTTATTAGTTCTTTGTGTGTGGGGGTGGAGGTGGGGATGGAGGTGTGTGTGTTTGTATTCCTCAGGATTTCTATGTACAGGATCATATCACCTGAGAACAAGGCAGTTTTACTTCTTACTTTTCAAAATGAATGCGTCTAACTTCTTTTTGTGCCTTAGTGCACTGGCTTGAACTTTTCAGTACAATGTTGAGTGAAAATGGTGAAAGCAGACATCCTTGCCTTATCCCTGATCTTAGAGGAAAAGCATTGAGCATGATGTTAGCTCTGGAGTTTCTGAAGATGCTCTTTATCTAGATGAGGACATACTCTTCTATCCCTAGTTGTTTTTTTTTTTTTGTTTTGTTTTGTTTGTTTTTTTTTTTTACCGTGAATGGGTATTAGATTTTGTCAATTGTTTTTTCTGCATCCATTAAGATGATTATGTGGGTTTTGTCTTTATATTATTAACATGGTATATAACATGAATTGATTTTTTGATGTCAAACCAACTTTGTATTCCTGTGATCAATGTCACTTAATTATAATGTGTAATTCTGTTTATAAATTACTGGATTCAGTTTGCTGATACTCTGTTAAGGATTTTTGTGTCTATTTTAGGAAAGATATTATTCTGTAGTTTTCTATTCTTGTGAAACTTTTGTCACGCTTTGTTATCTGAGTAATATTGGCATCATAGAATTAGTTGGGTAGAAAATGTTCTCTTTCCATTTATTTTCTGAAAGAGTTTGTGAAGAATTTGTATTATTCCTTTAAATATTTGAAAAAATTAACCAGTGAGGCCATCTAGATCTGTGCTTTTCTGTGAAGGATGATTTTTAATAACTGACTCATTAGAAATTATTTATATTTTCTCTGTCTTCTTGAGTCAGTTTCAATAGTTTGATATTTCCAGTAATTTCTCCATTTTGTATAAATTGTCTAATTTGTTGACATATAGTTGTTCATAATATTTTCTCATAATCCTTTTAATTTCTTTAGGGTCAGCAGTGATGTGTCCTCTTTTCCATTTCTGATTTTGGTAATTTGTGTCTCTCTTCTTTGGTTAGTCTAGCTAAAGGTTTGTAAATTTTGTTGATCTTTTCAAAGAGCCAACTTTGGGTTGCACTGATTTTTTTTCCCCCTATTATTTTTCTATATTCCAGTCCATTAACTAATTAATCTAATCTCTACTAGATCTAATCTTTATTATTTCCTTTCTTCTGCTTGTTGTGGGCTTAGTTTATTCTTCTTTTCCTAATTTCTTAACGTGCAAGCTTAGGTTATTGGAGACCTTTTTTGTTTACTGATATGTTTTTAAAGTTATAAATTTCCCTCCAAGCACTGTTTTAGCCAAATCCCATAAATTTTAATTTGTTTTGTTTTCCTTTTCATTCAGTTTCAAATATTTTATTTCCCATTTGATTTATTTAAGGATTTCTCTGATTTCTGCTGTTGATTTACAATTTAATTCATTTGTGGTTGGAGACCATGCTTTGTATGATTTCTATCATTTAAAATGTACTGAGATTTGTTTTATGATTTAGCACTTAATCTGTCCTTGGAAATGGTTCATATGTACTGGAAAAGAATGTGTATTTTACAGTCATTGGGTTAAACGTTTTACATAATCGGCGTGACTGAGTTGGTTGATCATGTTGTTCAAGTCTTCTATCTCCTTGATTTTCTGTCTAGTTGTTGTATCAATTATTGGGTGGCTATAGACATCTTCAACTGTTATTACTAAATGATCTTTTTCTCCTTTCTTCTTTATCAAGTTTTGCTTCATGTATTTTGTGGTTTTGTTGTTAAGTGGGTATATGTTTATCATTGTTATATTTTTCTGAGGTTTTGACCTCTTTATCATTATGAAATGTCTCTCTTATGTTGTATAATATTTTTATCTTAAATTCTGTTTTGTCTGCTATTAATGTAGCCGTTCCTGATTTCTTATCGTTACTGCTTACATGGCATATCTTTTCCCATCTTTTTTTTTTCTTTTTTTAAGAGACAGGGTCTTGCTCTGTCACCTAGGATGGAGTACAGTGCCACAAGCATAGCTAACTGTAACTTTGAACTCCTGGGCTCAAATAATCCTGCTGCCTCAGCCTCCCCAGTAGCTAGGACTGCAGGCATGTGCCAGCATGCCTGGCTAATACTTTTATTTTATTTATTTTTTTTGTAGAGAAAGGGTCTCACTATGTTGCCCAGGCTGCTCTTGAACTCCTGGCCTCAACCAATCCTCCTGCCTCAGCCTCCCAAATGCTGGGATTATACACACGAGCTATCATGCCCAGCCCATCTTGTCCCACCTTTTAAATTTCATCCTATTTATGTCTTTGAATCTAAAGTGTGTCACTTTTAGACAGCATGTAGTTGGATGTTGCTTTTTTTTTTTTATCGTGTATAACAATTTCTGTCTTTTGGTTGCAATGTTTAGACCATTCACATTTAATATAATTATTGATATTGTTGGTTTACTTTTGCCATTTTACTATTTATTCTGTGTAAGTCTCTTATCTTTTTTGTTCCTCTCTTCCCCTTTGATTTCTTTCTTTTGTGTTAAATAAATATTTTTAATGTATCATTCTAATACCTCTGTCAGTATTTTAACTTTTTGATCCTGCAATCCCACTATTGGGTATCTATCCAAAGGAAAAGAAGTCATTATATCAAAAAGACCAAAAAGACACCTGTACCCAAATGTTTATCACAGTGTAATTCACAGTTGCAAAGATATGGAATCTACCTAAGTGCCCATCAGTTGACAAGTAGATAAAGAATATGTGGTGTATACTGAGCCATAAAAAGGAATGAAATAATGTCATTTGCAGCAACCTTGATAGAACTGAAGAACCTTATCCTAAGTGAAGTATTTCAGGAATGGAAAAAAAAACCACCTCATATTCTCACCAATAAGTGGGAGCCAAATGATGGGCATGCATGGTCATGAAGTGGTGTAAAGAACATTGGAAATTAAGAAGGGGCAAGGTCGGGAGGAGTGAGGGATAAAAATTTACGTATCGGGGACAATGTACCCTGTTCTGGTGACAGGCACACTGAAAGCCCTGACTTCAGCATTCTGTATATAGTTCATCCATGTTACGAAAACACTTGTACTCCCTTAATATTTTGACATAAAAATTATTTTTAAAAATATTTTAACTTTTTTAAAAAAGTTTTTTCTTAGTTGCTCTAAGGATTATAATATACATTTCAATTTATCATAATCTACTTCAGATTAATACTAAATTTCAGTAAAATATAAAATCTTTGTTCAAGTATAGTTCTATTTCCTCCTCCCTCCCATTTTGGCATGTATATTACCTGTGTATGTGTTATAAATTCAACAATAAAGTGCTGTAATTATTGCTTTATACAGTTTTATTTTCTTTAAAGTAGTTAAGAAAGAGAAAAATGTATCTATAAAATCTTTTATATCAACTCACATATTTACCATTTCTGGTGCTGTTTATTTTCCCCTGATTATTCATGTCACTATCTAGAGGCCATCTTTCAGTCTAAAGTATTCTTCTTTTAGTATTTTTGTAAAGGAAATCTGTTAGCAATGAATCCTCTCAGTGTTTGCTTATCTGAGAATGTCTGTTTTAGCCTTCAGTTTTAGAGGATAGTTTTGCTAGACATAGAATTCGTGTCTTTTCATTTTAGCACTTTTAATATGGTATTTTACTCTCTGTCTTCCATTGTTTCAGATGAGAAGTCAGCCATTAATTGTATTGATTTTTCCCTGTACAGTATAATGAGTAGTTTTTATCTTGCTGCCGTCAAGATTTTATCTATGCTTTCAACAATTTGACTATGGTTTGTCTATGGTGGATCTTTTTGTATTTATTCTGCTTGAGATTTTCTGAGATTCATGGTGCACAGATTAATGTTTTTCATCAAATTGGGTGATTTTCAGCCATTCTTTCTTTCTTTTGCCCCTTTGTGTCTCTCTTTGCCTTTCAAAATTGCTATCATACAAATGTTGATAACTTTGGTCATGTTACACAGGTCTCCATAGTATTGTTCATTTTTCTTCCTTCTTTTTTTTTTTTTTCTTTATTTTCTTCAGTTGTTTTATCTCAGTTGAACTATCTTCAAGTTTTCTGGTTCTTTCATCTGCCACTAAAAATCTGCTATTGAACTTTTCTGTTGAATTTTTCATTCCAGTCATTGTACTTTCCAAATCCAGAATTTCTGTATGGTTTCTTTTTAAAAAAAAAAAATCATTTTGGTCTCTTTTTTGGTAGTCTCTCTTTGGGGAGGCATCATTATTATACTTCCCTTTAATTCTTTAGTTATGATTTCCTTTATTTCTTTGGACATACTAGCTGATTTAAAGTTTTTGCCTAGTAAGTCCAACATCTGGGCTTGCTCAAGGATAAGTTCTGTTGACTGTTTTTTTTTCCCTGTATGTGGGCCATACTTCACTATTTCTTTATGTGTCTCATAATTTTTTTGTCAAAAACATTGTATTTTAAATAATATAGTATGGCAACATTGGTAATCAGATCTCCCCTCCCCCAACCCCAGGGTTTGTTGCTGTTGTTATTTGTTCTTGTTCTTTTTTTAGTGACTTTCCTAGACTGTAGGCTTCATATCATGTATAACCACCGAAGGCTCTGTTTGATTAGCTGAGTCATCATATAATGATTTGACAGAGATTTTCTTAAATGTTTTAAACTGACATGTCTCCCATCGTTTTCCAAGGGGCACTATATGTGTTGGGTCATGCTTTCCATGTCCCAGCAGTTTACAACTCTGCCTTAGCCTTCACTTCCTACTTGCATAGATCCTCAGAGTCAAGCAAAGGTGAGAGATTAGGGCTTCGTCAGGTCTTTGCTGAGCATTTGCTCAGCTCTCATCTGCACGTGGCCTTCTAGATCCCCCGAAATATTTCAGAAATTTTCAAATCCCTGTAAGGACATCTCATTCCCCATATTTTGTGTTTTTTTTTAAATTTTTGGCCAGCCTCTTGTTTGTCCCTGCTAGAATTTCTGCTTCTGGCAGCTGAAGTATTAACCAATTGCCACTGGTATTTTTGGACAAAATCCTTGGGGACAGGGCTTTCCTCACTGAATGAGCTCTGAGTTCTTTCAGTGAAATGAAAGATTAGCTTGTGAATGGCCTTTTCTAGGGAGCATCAGGCAGGTCAAATAGTGACAGCTCTTTGGGGATGAGGCTCCCACCTCTTGCAGTGGCTGCTAGGCTGCTGGCATTCATAGCTGCTGTGGTTCTAAGGCTACTGGTTTCCAAGGCTGCTATGGAACTGGGAAGAGGAGGGTGGAAATTGGGAACAGTGTAAGTTAAAGCACCAAAAAGCTCACCATTCTTACCAAGATTCAGCTATTTTTCTTGAAAAATGCTCACAGAATTGTTGCAAGTCTTTGATTAATTTTTAGGATTCTGAAAAAGAGATTTTCACAGTTTTTGCCAGTGTTCTCATTGCTTTTTGGAGAAGTGAATTTTCAGACGCCTTTTATCCACCATTCCAGAAATGCTTCTCAATCTGTTTGTGGCTTTAACCCCTATGCTTATTGCCTTTCTATTTGATATCAATAATGGCCTATATATGTTTATCGGCAGCCACGAAAGTCCATTCTTTGATTTCATTGAGAGCTGCTTGCGAAATAAACATGAAATGGTTATTTATGAAGCTGCTTCAGCTATTATCCATCTTCCTAACTGTACTGCAAGAGAGTTGGCACCTGCTATTTCAGGTTAGTTGTATATATGATGGCTGATTTTTATTTATGTTCTTAAATTTTTGTTTTAAGTTCCATAGGTCTGCAGAATAGGTATTAAGAATGATTTTTGAATCTTAGCTCTGTACTTACAGGCTTTGCATTCTGATAGCTTATATGTAGTTTAGTTCTTCTTTACTATATTATTTGCTTTTTTGAAGTTTCTATTTCCCCATATAAAACTTTTGAAAAAATTTAACATGGAAGACAAGTAACTTTAAGATCTTCAGTTTTCCTTAATATTTAAAAAGCCTGTTTGCTCTCTTAACTGTCAATATTTCTACGATTTAAAAATTCAAAATACTAATGAGTACACTAATTCTTTCAGAAAAAAGTAAACTTTGTTTTCTATTAATTTAGTTTTTATAGCTGAACAAAAAATGCTTTTTCTATTTTTGATATATTTTTCATGTGAATTTTTGATGCTGTGATTTTATTTCCTTATGCATATTTTGAGTATGATTCATTATGTACTATATTTTCAGCTATATGATATATGAGGAAATGAGCAATATTTATAGTGGGTTTTTTTATTTTTTGTTTTTTAGTTCTTCAACTTTTCTGTAGCTCTCCTAAGCCAGCCTTGAGATATGCAGCTGTGAGGACCTTGAACAAGGTAGGTGTCCCTTTGCTAACTGTTGACTTAAATCAATAGTTACATTTTGTGTGTGTATGCATTGTGTATATATATTGTGTTTGGTTGAGAAACATTAAACGTGAAGCATTTGGCTTTCTCTCTAAGGTTAGTATATATTATATATGATTTATAGGCTTTACTTCTACAATACCTCACTTGTATTTATGGCTTTAGGAATGGCCATTTTTATTATTATTTAGCTGAAGATTGCAGCCTTCATTTCTGACTTCTAAGCGTTTTATATTCAAGAACCGCACCGTCTAATATGCTGGCCATTAGCCATAAGTGGCTATTTCAGTTTAAATTAATTAAAATTAAATTAAAAATTCAGTTGCCCAGTGACACTAGTCACTCTTCTTGTGCTCATAGCCACAGTAGTTAGTAGCTGTCATAGTGGACAGTGCAGATACTGAGCACTTCTATCATTGAAGAACATTCTCTCGCACAGTGCTGTCTACGGCAGCATTGTCCAATAGAGAAACCCAATGTGAGTCACATATGTAATTTTTAATTTTATAGGAACCACTTAAAAACTTTTCGAGGTAAAATTAATTTTAATAATACATTTTTACCGGCTGGGCACTGTGGCTCACGCCTGTAATCCTAGCACTCTGGGAGGCCGAGGCGGGCGGATCGTCCTGAGCTCAGGAGTTCGAGACCAGCCTGAGCAAGAGCGAGACCCCGTCTCTACTAAAAAAAAATAGAAATTATCTGGACAACTAAAAATATATATAGAAAAATTAGCCGGGCATGGTAGCACATGCCTGTAGTCCCAGCTACTTGGGAGGCTGAGGCAGTAGGATTGCGTGAGCCCAGGAGTTTGAGGTTGCTGTGAGCTAGGCTAATGCCACGGCACTCACTCTAGCCAAGGCAACAGAGTGAGACTCTGTCTCAAAAAATAATAATAATAATAATAATAATACATTTTTACCGTAATATATAAAAAACATCTTCTCAACATGTAATCAGTATTAAGAGATATTGATATTTTGACATATCTCAAGTTTTTGACATCAAGTATATATTTTACAGCATATCTTAATGTGGATTAGGCACCTTTCAAATTTTGAGTAGTAACATCGGCTATTGGCTACCATATTAGACAGTATATATTTTAGAAGATATAATACAGAAACACAGAATAATTAACCATAAAAATTTTAAATAAAATGTTAATGTAGTAGAAGACTTCTTATAAGGCAGTACATAATCAATTGCAAGTTAATTGTATGAACAACTGGAAGAGAGAGAAGTTTAGAGCAGCCATGGAAGGAGTCTGTATAGAACAACAATTCAGATTGTATTTTAAAGAGTTGATATAGGTCCACAATCCTTAATCTGTAATCTTGGAGCCAAACATGTTTCACAATTTACTTTTTTGTGAATTTTAGGAAGGTAATATGGTGTTATCTCTTATCTACTAACCCCAGTGGGCCTGGAGCAGCACCCCACCATTAAGACAGATTATTATTTTTGTATAAAACATGTGACTGTCCTCTCTGAGATAAATTAAGACTTAAATAGTTTATTTATATTTGTTTGGGTCATATTTTTCTGTTAAATGAATTTTGATGCCAATAGTTTGGCAGAGTGTTTTCAACTTTTCAGATTTGTAGGTAAGGGATTCTATACCAATACTGGGATAGGCAGAGAGGTAGAACAACATGAACAAAAGCAAGGAAGCAGAATGACAGACCTGTTTTAGTGACCATGGGTAATCCGGTTTGGAGTTTGCATGTTTAAATGCAGAAGTGTTTTTTAAATGATAAGATTTTAACAGTCTTTCTTGAGCACTGTTTACCATGCTAGATCCTATTCTCAGAGATCCTAACATCTAGAAGAGTAAACATGCGTGGACACATGCACTATAAGGAAATACGGGCCAACTATAATAAAAAACAGACTGTGATATTCTTATAAAGTTTATAGGGCTCTAACAAAGAGGGTACTATGCTGTACTGTGGCAATTAATCATTTATCAAGAAATATATTATACCTCATTATTTGGAAACATTCTCCTTGAAACAATTGCTTTTAATCTGTACTATCCTCTTTGGATTGCCACTTACCTTAATTAAAATTGTAAGTTCTGGCCTTTATCAGAAGTCATTTGCTTAATTTTTTTTTCTTGCCCTTCCACAAGGTGGCAATGAAGCACCCCTCTGCTGTTACTGCGTGCAATCTGGATTTAGAAAACTTGATCACAGACTCCAACAGAAGCATTGCCACCCTAGCCATTACTACACTCCTCAAAACAGGAAGTGAGAGCAGTGTGGATAGGCTCATGAAGCAGATATCTTCTTTTGTGTCTGAAATTTCAGATGAGTTCAAGGTAAGAGTTTAAACATGATCAGGTTTTCTCCCAGTCTGTGGCCCACCTGTTTCTTTTCTTAACAGTGTTTTTTGAGGAGCAGAAGTTTTTAATTTTTATGAAGTCCAATTCATCAATTTTTTTCTTTCACAGTTATTGCTGTGCCCTATCTAATCTTTATCTACCTCCAAGTAATAAAGATATTTTCTTGTGTTTTATTCTAAATGCTTGCTGTTTTTAGCTTTTACATTTTGGTCTGTGACATAATTTGAATTAATGTTTGCATGGGAAGTTCAGTGTTTTTCCATACTGCTATCCAGTTATTACAGCGTAATTTGTTGGAAAGACTTCCCTTTCCCTGTTGGAGTGCTTTGGCATCTTTGTCTGAAAAGCAAATAACCATATAATTGTAGGTATATTTCTGGGTTCCTTATCATGTTCCACTGATCCTTTTGTCAGTCCAATGCTAGTACCACACTATATTGATGAATGTAGCTTTATGGTACCTCTTGAATGTCAAATAATGTGGTATTCCAACTTTTTCTTTTTTGATATTCTAGTTCCTGTGCATTCCCAGATAAAATTTAGAACCAGTTTATTAATTTCTATAAAACAAAGCCTGCTAGGATTGTGACTGGGATGGTGTTGAATCTGTAAATCAAAGTGGGGAGAACTGACATCTTAACATTATTCTTCCAATTCATGAATATGCTATATCTCTCCGTTTATTTAGATCTTCTTTAATTTCCCTGAGCAATGTTTTATAGTGTTTACTCTAGAGGTCTTGCAAATATTTCGTTAAATTTATACCTAAATATTTTGTGCCTTTTGATACCATTTTATTAAAATTTATATTTCATTGTTTACTGCTAGTATACGAAAAAATACTTTTTAAAAAAACTTTTCTATATTAACTTGGTATCCTGTGACCTTGCTGAATTCCCTTATTGGGTCTAATAGTTGTTAGATACATTCCTTGGGATAATCTGTATAAATAATTACATCATCTGTGAATAGAGACAGTTTTACTTCTTTATTTCCAATCCAAATGCCTTTCCTTTCTTTCTCTTGCCTTTTAAAAATAATACTGCTAGTACAATATTGAATAGAACTGGTGAGAGAGTGTCAGAGATGATAAAAAGAACAATAAATTTCAGTTAGAAAAATGAAGGTAGACAGATTTTATTGTTTCACTCTTTCTTGACACCCAGCCAAGTAGTACAACTGACCCCGTTTACTCTCTACTTAGTATATATCTAGACTAAAAAACAAACTTAGCGTGTATATTTAAGCGGACATTTTGAATTGGCAGAGAACTTTGAGAAGTTATGGAGGTCATTTTTGCAAATATTTGTAAAATAAACTGGAATGATAAGGGAAAGTGGTTTTGGTAAGGATGTTTCAGAACAGGAACTGGCAAACTTTAAGGGCCCTTAAATAAATACTTAAGGCTTTCTGGGACCCTCTGGTTTCTGTTGCATATTCTTCTTTGCCTTTTTTTTTTTTTAACAACTCTTTAAAAATGTAAAGACCGTCTTAGCTCTCAGGCTATACAAAAACAAGACACAGATAAGATTGAGCTATAGTTTACTGACTTCAGTTTTAGAACATTAAAAAGTTTATAGCACACACAAAAAAAATTGGTGAGGATGTGAAGCAATGGAAACCTTATGTACCCCCATAAACAACTACTTCTGAAATCAATCCAACTTTATCTAGTAAATTTGAAGATTTATGTATATTCTTTAAAAAAAAAAAAAATCCTGGGATTTTACTTTTGAAACCTGGAGATCATTTGAATCATAGACGTTAAATTTTGCAAATGTCATGTTGAACAAGTTGCAGAACACCATAGCATTCATGTAAATACTAAAGAACTATAACGATGTATATTGTATGGGGATATGTACATATGGTAAACTGAAGAAAAGCAAGAAAATGGTAAAGATACTCAGGAGAGTGATCATCTCTGGGAACAAAGCAATGGAGCATACAGGAACAGATAATGGAAATGCTCTTTTTAAGAGTCTGTATGGTAATTGCACAGGCATTTGTTTTTACAATCATTTGCTAAATATATATGTTATAAATAGTATGAAATATGTCATGAGAAAAAGAGTGAAAAAAAGAATAAAATCATTTTAAACGTTTAAGCTAAACTTTTCTACAATTGGCAGTATCTCTTCCTGTATCACTAATTTGCCTAGTTTTTTAATCCTATAAAATAAATCCTCACCAACTGTGAAATGCTAAGTATACTATTGAATATTGTCTGTGATTTTCTATAGTTTTTAAAATTCTCGTTTTCTATATCTCACTGTATGGAATTTTGTAATAGAAAGTGGTCGATCACAACCCAGTATCAATATCACTGTATTTCTCTGGATATGATGCTGCCTGTAGCCCTCCACAGTGTTTTTCAAAATGTTTTCCCATTCTTTAGGCTCTTCTAATGATAACTTCTGTGTAAACTTACGTGGTCATTTAGGAAGGAAATAAAGAAATGAAATAGATATTGTTGGGAAGCAAGTTTGAGGAGTCAGAGAGGCATCCTAAAGTTGGAGTTACATCAAATATCTTACCACCAAAAATTTTCCAAAATAAATCTGTGTAATCATTTGTAGATATTTACTGCTCTGTCTCTTAAATCCTTCAGTAAGAATGACTACTATGCAAGCTGCTCTTTTGTCTCTTTTTTGTCAATTGAGGAAACTACAGCATTGAAAGATGACTGACTTACCTAAGGTAACACAGTGAATTAGCAGCAGAGTTAAGACCAAAACCTGGGCTTTCTAATCTCAAATGCATTTCCCCCTAAGCATAACATTCTGTTTCTTTCTCTGCTACCTAACATTTCTGTGTTTATATTCTTTTTTACAGATGGTCTCTTCAAGTCTATCCTCCCCACTTTTTTTATTGTCTGCCTTTTGGGACATCTTTGAGTTCAGGTATCAATTATGTTAGTTAAGATAAAAATGTTATTAAAGCATTATGGGAGTTCATCAATTGGATATCCACATGGAAAAAATGTGAATCTTAACCCCACCTCACACCATACACAGAAATCCATCTCAGATGGATTGCAGATCTCAATATACAAAGCAAAACAATAAATGTTTTAAAAGAAAACATAGGAGACCATCATAACCCTGGAATAAGAAAAATATTTTAAAAATAAAACAAAGGAATTTTGATAAATTGGACCTGATTAAGGAATTCCCACTTATCAAAAGACATGAAAAGGCAAGCCATAGAGTGGGAAATATTTGCAGTACATATGAGCTGAGCCTTAAAAGGCTCAATTTGAGAATTTATAAAGAAGTCTTACAAACCAAAAAGAAAAAGGCAGATAATAAAAAGAGTCCAAAGTCTTAAAAAAGACTTTCCATAAAAAAGGATATACAAATGGCCATGAACATATGAAAAATTTATAATCATCAAGGAATACAATCAAAACCATAATGTCAGTTACTCACCAGAAAGGCTGAAATGAAAAAGTTGGAAATATCAAGTGTTGGTGAAGATGTGGAAAACCAAAACTTTTATACACTGTGAGTGGGAATTTAAGTTAGTACAGACACTTTGGAAAACTGTTTGGCAGTATGTACTAAAGCTGAACATGTGCATATCCCAATGACCCAACAATTTCATTCCTTTAGTATATTCCAAACAGAAATGCATATACAAGACCAATTTAAAATGTCAGGCTAAAGAGTGAGGAGTTTTGGAGGCAGTTTTTGTGGTGGTTAATGGAAAGACCTTTAGAATCAAAATCCCAAGGTTTAAATCCTGATTCTGCCACTTATATTAGAAGTTTGCCTCAAGTGATTCACATAAACTCTTCCTGCCTCAGGTTCCTTCACTGTACTATGGGAAATAATAGTACTTACCTCGTAAGAGTTATTGTAAAGTCTAAATGAAATAATAAAGATCTAAGTGTAATATTCCAGTGTCACTATTATTTTGTTTTATGCGCGTATAGTATAGAAAGAACTACTAGTCCAAAATTGATTTTTTTAAAAATCTACACACACAGAAGAGTTGAATATTGACTAAGTTATTTGGATTCTTTTTCTTTTTTTTTTTTTTTTCCTTCTTTTCAGTGTAGTTATATAAGTCTTTTGAAATACAGATGGATTTGTTCCAGGTTGCTTTCAATTTTAATATTTTTCCCCTTCTCATCTTAATGATTTATTTTTTAATGTGTAGAACATTATACTTCCAAAAGTCAAAACTATACAAAGAAGTATATTCAGAAAAATGTCACTTTCTCTTATCTCTTCCACTCCCCCCATGAGTAACCAACTTTATTGCTTTTAGGTTTATCTTTTTTATGTATCTTTTTATAAAGATAAGAGATACATGTTTCTTATTTTCTCTTTTATCATAAATGAAAAATAGCATATTACATATGCTCTCTGGTACTTTCTCTCTTTTCTTTTAACCTAAAAGTATATACTGGAAATCACTCTAAAATAGTACATGGAGACATTCCCTATTTTTATTTATAGCTGCATAGTACCCCAGTAGGTGTATATAGTCGTTTGTTGAACCAATCTCCTATGCTTGGACATTTACATAGTTTGTAGTATTTTGCAGTAACAAAGTAATGCTGCAGTGGATACCTCATGCATATTTTTTCAAAACGTTGGAGGTGTATCCTTAGGGTAAATTCCTTCAAGTCCAATGCTAGGTCGAAGGGTAAATAAATAGGTAATTTACAGAGAGTGCTAAATTCTACCAGCAATGTATGAGTCTGCCAGTTTTTCCATAGTTTCACCAATACTGTGTATCATTAAGCTTTTGAAGTTTTACCAGCCTTTTGGTTGAGAAATGCTATCTCGATGTAGTTTTAATTTGAATATCTCTTATTATGAGAGAACTTAAACATCTTTTCTTATTTTTAAGGGCCATTTAATATCTCTTTTTGTGAATTGCTCAGATCTTTCCCCCATTTTCTCTAGGATTTTGGTCTTTTGTTTCCTCAATTAAAGTTTTTTTGTATATTAAAGATATTAGGTCTTTATATGTGAAACATATTATGATATTTTCTCCCAGTTTGTCATTGTCTTTTGACTTTTCTTATGGTGTCTTTTGTCATGCAAAGATATTTTTTATTTTTATGTAGTGAAATTTGTCAGTTTTTTATCTCATTTGACTTTTGAGTCATAGGTAGAAAAGCCTTTTCCTTCAGATTATAGAGGGATTCACCCATGTTCTCTTCTAGTACATTTATACTTTTGTGTTTTACATTTAGATCTCTGATCCATTGGATTTTATTATTGTTTATGGTGTGAGAAACAGATTCAATCTTATCCTTTTCCAGTGACTATCCAGTTGCCCCCCAAAATGTTATTTACAGACTATTTTTGCCCCAGTGATTTGAGATATCATCTTTATGATATACTAAAGTGCCATATGTATTTGGGTCTATTTCTGGGCTTTCTATTCTATTTATTATGTTGGTCTATTTATTCATACACCACTGCCACACACTATGTTAAATAAAGAAGCTTTGTAGGATATGTTAATGTCTGTTAGCCCTCCATCATAGCTCTTTATTTTCATTGTTTTCCTGGCTATTCTTGTATGTTTGTTTTTCTAATAAACTTTAGTATCAACTTGTCTAGCTTCATAAAAAATCCCATTGGCATTTTTATTAGGATCACATTAAATATTCATAAGTTAACACAGGGGAGAATAAATGTCTTGACGATGTTTAGATATCCTAACAAAGACAAGGATGTCTTTTAATTTGTTCAAATCTGCCTTTCAAGAATGTTTTATAATATTTTTTATGTTAGTTTTGAATGTTTTTTAAATGCTTATTTCTAAATAATTTATATTTTTGTTGCTATTATGATTTTTTTTTTGAGACAGGATCTCACTCTGTTTCCTGAGCTAGAGTGCAGTGGCATCATCATAGCTCATGTAACCTCAAACTCCTGGGTTCAAGCAATCCTCCTGCCTCAGCCTCACAAGTAGCTGGGACTCAGGTGCACGCCACCATCCCTGGCTAATTTTTGAATTTTCTGTAGTCTCGCTATGTTGCTCAGGCTGGTATAAATGTTTTTTAATCCGTTGTATCTTCTAACTAGTTATTATTCATGTGTATGAGTATTATTGGTTTTGTATGTTAATTTTGTATCCTGCTACCTTGCTGAATTATTGAGTTAGTTTTATTATTGATTATCTGGATTTTCAGGTATACTATCTTATATCATCTGAAAATAAAGATAGTTTTTGTGTTTTGTCTTTTCCAATTCCTATTCCTCTAATTATTTTCTCTTATCTAATTGCGTTGGCTAATATCTCCAGAATAATGTTAAATAAAAGTAGAGATAGTAGCATCCTGGCATTATGTCTGATCTTAATGGGAATGCTTCTCAGGGTTCCCTGTTAACTAATACACTGGCATTAGAATTGAGGTATTTATATTTATGTTATAGAAGTATCCATCTATTCATATTTTTTCAAGAATTTTTATTAGGAATGGGTGTTGGATTTTTGTCAAAGGCTTTTCAGCATTTTGGATATAATCATATAATTTTTTTCCTTTGACTTATTAATACGATGAATTATATTAATTAATTTTCTAATATTGAACCATCCTTGTAGTTCATCATGGTATATTAATTATTTCCTTAATGTAGTATTAGTTTTAGACTCTGTTAGCTAACATACTACTTAGAATTTTTATATCAATATTAAGAAATTATTTTAATTGTTAATTTTCATTTCTGTGCATATATACCATCTTTATTAGGTTAAGTAAGGTTTATGTCCCAGAAAGATTATGGACATTTTCTTTCATTTTCTATGCTCCAAAACAGCGTATATAGATTTGGGTTTATCTGATTGTTGGTAGACAATTCTCAATTCTCCATGGGTCTCTCTGCATTTCTGCACATCTTGCAAGTTAGACACTCACTGCCCTGTTTCCTGCCATCCCAACTTTGTTCCCTTTGTATAGTACAAGATATCTTCCGGACTTAGAAGACAGAGATAATGTCTTCCTCTAAAGTAAAGGGCAGATTTCCTTACAGCCCTTGAAAATACAAATAGTACTCCCACTGGAGCACAAAGCAAACATGTTTACTGTCCAGTATAGTAATGTTTTTCTTCAGAACATAGGACAGGCGTGCTTACTGCCCCTTGTAAAATATTCAATTTCCATACCTCGGGGTTTTTATCCTGTAATGTAGCCCACTGTGGGTCAAGGTATTATCTGGCTCTCTTTGCATTGCCCTGTGAGAATTGGGGTTCAAGGAAACCCACCCCAAAATGCTGATACTCCAGCTACTGCTATTGGTGTAATTACAGCAGTAACTGTCTTTCATCGTTGAGCCAGAAGTTTAGTGTTTTCTACCAGCATCCATGAAATTGTAGCAGGTTAACTTGCAAGTAGGGTAAAATCTTGCACCCTTCACACTCCTTGACACTAGTCTTTAATGTTGTGGTAAAATTCCCCTAGAAACCATTTTGTGAAGTAGTTCCTTGATAACTTTCTCTGTTTCTCCTATGGAAATCAGTCTGTTCAAACTTTTTATCTTTACTGCTTACTTTAAAATTTTTATGTGCTTATTTGTTTAAGGTGGAGAAATAGAATCTCTTGAATGAACTCCACTTTTACATTGCTTTTTATTTTCATTTGAGGTCTCCTTATCTTTCATGAAGAACAATTATTGTCATTTTAGATAACTATAATGTCTTCTTAGCTTATAGTAAATAAGAGGGAAATTATGCTTTACAGCTGAAGTTATAAAGATGTTTGTTTCCTATAAGTGGTGGTTGTACAGTCATTATAAAGGTGACTCTTCTGTTTGTTTTTCTACAGGTGGTGGTTGTACAGGCAATTAGTGCTCTCTGTCAGAAATACCCTCGAAAGCATAGCGTCATGATGACTTTCCTCTCTAACATGCTGCGAGATGATGTAGGTAGACTACGTTTTAATCATAGGAAGTTGCTTTCTTAAATTCTTTCGATTGCCATTAAATACCATAGTGTTTTAAGCTTTAATTTCTTTATCATCTCAGTATGCCTCTCAAGGAATGTACATAAGTCTGGTTCCTGTCTTATTGCAAAACATGCCATTGCTTTGCTTTCCCACTTGAAGAAAAAAACACTTTTGTTTCTTTCATAAAGAGCAGGAAATGTAATTTGAATATTATAAGCATGAGCCTTGGAATATAAGCATTTTTCCAAAAAGTGTGCTTAGAATGAATGGCAGTTTTATCTTCTCTTGCCAGGGAGGCTTTGAATATAAGCGGGCCATTGTGGACTGCATAATCAGCATTGTGGAAGAGAACCCTGAGAGTCAAGAAGCAGGTCTAGCCCACCTTTGTGAATTCATTGAGGACTGTGAACACACTGTTCTGGCTACTAAGATTCTACACTTGTTGGGCAAAGAGGGCCCCAGAACACCTGTCCCCTCCAAGTATATCCGCTTTATTTTTAATAGGGTCGTCCTGGAGAATGAGGCTATCAGAGCGGGTGAGTCATTGGAACACTGATAATGATGTGATCTGCTGATCTTTTGAAATACTTAAGAGGGTGGTAATGGAAAATGAAGCTGCAAGATCTGTTTTATGGTAGGATCTTAGAGCATACATAGAGCTCCAGATGTACAGGTCTTTCTCTGTACTCCAATTTCTCTTCTCATTTTTGCCTTAGATTAGAGAGAACCCTTGCATTTCAGTGTGATACGAATACTGTGATGGCTCATCCTGTTTTTCAGAGTTATAGCCATATGTATGATTGTATGTAAAATTTGTATGTGTATGTGTCTATATATTTTTAAGTGACTTCCTCTCTAATCTTTCCTTCCCCTTAGGGAAGGACCTTATGAACAGGTCCAAATTTCTCCTGTTAAAAATGTAAACCTGGCCAGGCGTGGTGGCTCACGCCTGTAATCCTAGCACTCTGGGAGGCTGAGGCGGGTCGATCACTCAAGGTCAGGAGTTTGAGACCAGCCTGAACAAGAGCGAGACCCCGTCTCTACTAAAAATAGAAAGAAGTTAGCTGGACAACTAAAAAAATATAGAAAAATTAGCCAGGCATGGTGGCTCATGCCTGTAGTCCCAGCTATTGGGGAGCTGCTATTGGGGAGGCTGAGGCAGAAGGATTGCTTGAGCCCAGGAGTTTGAGGTTGCTGAGAGCTAGGCTGACGCCACGGCACTCTAGCCCAGGCAACAGAGCAAGACTCTGTCTCAAAAAAAAAAAAAAAAAGCGTAAACCTTCCTGTTAGCCTTTATCTCTCACTAGCTGCTGACACTATACTTTTCTTCCCTTCTGAGACAAACCTCAAGTAGCCATTATTAGCTGCCAGCCTGAATTCATTGTCCATTTTCTCTTCAACTCAATATAATCTAGTTCTCTCCCTCAAAAATCCTCCGAAGCTTTTTTTTTTTTTTAAATTACTTGTAAACTACTTGGGAAATAAATCAGACACTGATGTTCTTATCTTTGTTCACCTCCGTCAATTCGATATACTATTGACTAAACACTTGATGAAACCCTCTACCCTTGATTTCCACAACAGCCTACATTTTTACATCACTCCTCACTCTTATTTATAGTTTCTTTTCCTAGGCTCATTCCTTAAAATACTACTTCTCCTTAGGGTTTTATCTTCTCAACATACACATTCTTCCTGGCTATCAGAGCTCTACTGATACGCTGTGACATTCCAGTCATGTCTCTTTCCTGAACCTGTGTGTCCAACTGCCTAAGGCACTTTAAATTCAACCTGAAATTCAAACTAACCCAAATTTCACCTTTGTCATCCACTCTGTTGTGAAGATAGAAACTTATTCTACTGTTTTACAGCTCCCATCTATTCTTTAGCAAAGTGCTGTCAATTCTGTCTCCATAATATTTCTTCATTCTCTTTTCTATTTTCAGGGGTACTGAGTTAGGCTGTCAACCATTTCAGATTCCTAACTAGTCTGACTGTTTACTAGACTCAACGCATAGCCAATCTATAGTCCACACTCGGCTAAAAATGGGTCTTTCAAACATGTAAATTTATCCCATGTTTAATATCCTTTAATAATAAGTTTGAGGTTTAAAAACACCCTATTTTTGTTTTGTCTCTAGTCTCTTCTTGCTGTCCAACACAGGTCGTGTGTTCAGCCTTGCTCAGCTGTGTCCAGTACTATACCATGCTTTCTTCTCTGGGCAGAGCGCATTTGTACTTGCTATTCTCTTTGCCTCTAATACTTTTCCTGACTTTTCCCTCTGACTAATTCTACTTGTTCTTCAAAATTTAGCTCAAGTAGTAAGTGTCAACTCCGTGTCTTACTTCTCTACCACCACTTCTGACTTAAGTTCTTTTCTCTGTACTCACACAGCATCCTGGATAATAGTTCTACCATGGACTTACTATATTATATTATAATTATCTTTTCACTTACCTGTCTTTCCCACTAAAGTGTAACTCTTGAGGTCAGGGACTATGTCTTTTATCTACCCCCAGCACCTAGCATACTTCCTGACTAAAGTTTGGTAAATAGTGAGTCTTTATTGAATGCAAGGAATTTTAATAATAGAATTTCTTTTTATGCTTGGGGCTGGTTGTTTGAGATTAGAACTTAATCACATCAGTGTGACATCAGTGTGATATATAAGGGGTTGTGGTGGGGTGGAGATATGGCTTATACAGAAAACCTGTATTATTCTTTTCCTTCAATGCATGGAGGATTTTCCTATTCAGAGCTCTCTTGGGCCTGCAGAATTCTATTTAAGCTTAAATGTATCAAAGATATAAGATCAAGAAACACTCAATAAAACAAGTGAGTTTGTCTCTACTGAACATGGGGAAACTTCTCTAGTTTTTTAAAAAATGATTATTGCTTAACTCTGAGTAACCAATATTTATATTGTTTTATTTTATGCTTCATTAATTATAGCTGCTGTGAGTGCTTTGGCTAAATTTGGGGCTCAGAATGAGAGTCTTCTCCCAAGCATCCTTGTACTTTTACAAAGGTAAGTAAAAGAATGTCTTTTTTTTTTGTAAAATAAGAATTCTGCATGGCTAAATAGCAAAATCCTTATTGTACCATATTGGATGCACTACAGGGCCAAAGATAGAGCCGATGGAGTAAGTTGGGGGCAAATGGCATTTTCTTTCTCTTTCTAGTAATTATATATATGCTAGGTACATGTAACATTTGACTTTGGATTTCTCTTATATAATTTTGAGAAAGTGATTTAAATACATATACCTCAATTTGTATAATAGGGTCTAACTTGAAAAAGATCTTAGGCAATTTACTATGTAGAGTTGAAAATAGTAGCTTTTCATGGTCTCTGTGACTCCCAATTTGACGAGGAAAAGATTCTGTGATTGCATCTTGTAATGGAAGCAGGTAAATTACAAGCCAGTGGCTGGCTGGTTTAAATCAAAAAATTGCCATTTGAGTAGTAACAATGCTCGGATTCCGAATGCTGTTTATCTTTTTAGTATCCTTAGAAAGTATAATAATCTCATACTTAATCTCATTTCTTAATCGTAGAAAAGTGTGAAGTCTTCATCAGGGTCATAAAGTTACAGATCCAAGAATAGATTCTGCTATTTCATGTTACAGTGTTCTTTCTAGTTATTTTTATTGCCTACTCATATAGTGCTTCTGATTAATAAGTTATTTCTTTAGTAATTTAGAACAATATCTAACATTTTTGGAAACTTTAGGAGCCATTTTGACTATTATTGAGCTCTTTTACAAAGGTGGTACCAGATGACCTGAACTGTGTCCTTTAGGTTTGGTGGTAAAGCTGTGGGAAATCTTTGAGGTACTGTGACATGCCTATTCTGTTTCCTCTGGACAGGTGTATGATGGACACTGATGATGAGGTACGGGACAGAGCTACCTTCTATCTGAATGTGCTGAAGCAGAGGCAGGTGGCACTGAATGCTACGTATATCTCCAATGGTCAGTGAGAGCCAAGAATGCAGGCAAACATACTTTTGTTCCCCAAATGGTGTCTTGGAAGCATATTTCATGATGATTTGTATATGAGCTAACTTCACTAGGCAAATGCTTGGTTTTTGTCTTTGAATGCACTTACACTTCTAGGGAAACCTGTGTTCATAGGATATTCTCTAATTTGGTAATGGCAATTCCTATAAAACAATCTATAAAAATATATTTCTTAAAGCTTGTAAGAGCTCAAAGAATATTGCTTATTTCTGTTTCTCCTTGAACTCTCTCTTGGATGGGTTTACCTTTTTTCCCTTTTCTCATGCTGTCATTGTTCCCACATGGCTAAGTTGCTTTCTTTTCTGGGAAGTACTTACATTTTGTTGAAAATTTTTATGCTCTGCTCCCATGTTTTCTTGAATGAGATAAGGCAGTTTATGAGGCAGTTTTATATAATAACTTTTATTTTTAATTACTTGGCCTATAAAGTCTGTGGTTGTATTTTTCTCTTCCTTCAGAAAACTTCCTTCAGATAAATATTACAAACCTGGGCCCATGTGGAGCATAGAATTGGCAAGAGGTTATAATGCTGAGATTTGTCTGTATTTCACAGGTCTGATGGTCTCTGTACCAGGGATGGAAAAAGCCTTATACCAGTACACACTGGAGCCTTCAGAAAAACCCTTTGACATGAAATCAGTTCCTCTTGCAATGGCTCCTGTCTTTGAACAGAAAGCAGGTAATGGCAGCAGTTAACTCTGCTTTCCTGTGCACAAATAGTTTTGCAAAACTAGTAAATATTAAATTTTCTAAAATAGAAAATATAGAAACTAGAAAAATTACAAAATATTAGCATATTTTCTCTAATATTTGTTCTGTTTTGTTTGTCACTCCTTCTAAATCTTTTAGGTATAAGATACATGGTATTTTTATAGGAATTTTTTAAAAATATCCTAGTTTTTACATAAAAGCAAGAAAATAAAATGTGTCCCAAGATGAATGTCTTTTCTTTTTTTTAAAATGCATAGGGTTGTAGCATTTGAAGGTACACAGTGCCACCGTGTATCTGAGAGTGATAATAGTGCTGTCACTTCCTATTCTTATTTTCTGAAGTTGGTAATTTCTAACTTAATTTTGCTATTGGAGGTTTGTCTTGAAAAAATGTATAGGACAAGATCATAAAAATATTCCCAAGAAATGTCTATCTTTAAAACTTAAAAAAGAGGAAAAAAGTATTTAGTGGTTAGAATACAGAACTGGGAATAAAAGAACTTATGCTTAATTTTCCACATTTCCGGTTTTTCTGTTGATACCATACAAGTGATTTTTTTCTGTTTTTATCATGAGATTTGTTTTATAAATTATTCCTCCTTTTCTGAGTAATTTTTTGTACATCCTAGTTTATTTAAAGCAAATTCTGTATTTTTAGGGCTTACTTTATTATTTCACCATATATATTCACTAAATTTTAATTTGAGTGCCCCCCCCATAGTGACAGAGAACCTATTGGTATGGTTTAGCAATAGCTCATTATATATCTAACTAGAAGTTTCTGTCTTCATCTCTTTCTGTCTGCATCGTTAGCTTGATAATGGGAGGGAAGCTCACTTAATTGCTCGTGTCTGTCTTTGTAGAGATCACACTTGTGGCTACTAAGTCAGAGAAGTTGGCTCCTTCCAGGCAAGACATTTTCCAAGGTATGAAGATTTGATGGGTAGAAGGAATAATCTTGCCCCTAGGCATTGTAAATATAACAAAGTCTACTACTTTTATCAGTTTGATTAATTCTCAGTACAGGAGATATTTGTGTGGCTAAAGATCATAGGTTATAGTTGCTAAGTGTACACAAGTCCATGGAACTTTTCAAATTCCAGTTGCTAACTGGGAATGTTGTTCTTATCTGTATCTTGCTGGTTAACAGGAAACTCAAAGATTAGGAATTTAGTTTCTTTTTTTGCTTTTAGTAATTCAGTATATGAACTTGCTTACTTAAAAGATTATTTCACTAAAGCTCGGGGACATATTAGTAAAGTGTTTGGCTATTAGAAATTAAAACATTTTAGGAATCCAGAGTAAAGTTTTTCCTTGTCTTTTTCATATCTTCTTTCCTTTTTTCTTGATAGAACAATTGGCTGCCATTCCTGAGTTTATGACTCTAGGACCCTTGTTCAAGTCTTCTGAGCCTGTTCAACTTACAGAAGCAGAGACAGAATATTTTGTTTGCTCTATCAAGCACATGTTTACCAATCACATTGTGTTCCAGGTGAGATAAGTGTCCTTGGCTCCTGTAGGGACTTAGTATAAATTGGTATGCTTTGAGACAAATATCAATTCCCCTTTAGCTTATAATTCTAGTTCTTTTTACAGAAAATTAATTTAGCAGAATTGCTGGTTTTCTTTCCTAATACCAGAGCTATAGAGATCCCTTCATATGATGAGTAACTTTTGAGGGTTAAAATCTAAAAAGACATAAAACTGAAATGTCTGAAGAAGTTGGACAACATAAAGTATAACCTATTTTTAAAAATCATCTTTTAACATCAAGGTAAATTAAGTGGGTTGTTCAAAGAACTTAGATTTGACAGCCATCAGATTTCTACCATCTTGTGTGATAGAGCAATCTCAGGTAAGAGAAAAAACTAGTCAATAATGTAAACAAAAAGATCTCAAGAATAAGACTATCCTTGTCACCTAAAGAAAAATCTTAAGAGATCTACAGTTCTGTTTAGAGAGAGAAGGTATAGTGGGTCCCAGAGCTGAGTCATGGATTATAAGTGGGAAGGAACAACTTACTTGAAAACACTTCTCATCCTTCACAACTTTCTCATTTGCTGACTTTTCAGTTTGACTGTACCAATACTCTCAATGACCAGCTACTGGAGAAAGTGACAGTGCAGATGGAGCCATCAGATTCCTTTGAAGTGCTGCGTTGTATCCCAGCCCCCAGCCTCCCTTATAATCAACCAGGAATATGTTACACTCTTGTTCGTTTGCCTGATGATGGCCCTACAGCAGGTACTGACCCACAGAAGGGAGGAGATACTTACATGATTAAGAATGCATTACCTCCTGAGGTCTTCAAATGTCTGTACAAATGTTCAGCATTCAAGAATGTGGTTCTTTTCTAGAATTTAATGTAATGATAATGGGGGGTATATTTTTAAAATTGGTTACTGCTGCAGAAATATTAATTTCAAAACTAGGCCTTTGAGTAAAATTTGCTGGATATTCAGTCTTAAAGGAGAAATTGAATGTATACCGGGGTAGACTGAAAAGGAACTCAGGCTTTTTGTTGAAACAATGTAACCACTAGTGAGGGCTCATATATGTGATGTTTCCTATGAAGACATTTTAAAATACATTGTTTTAAAATACATCATGTAGCATAAGGCTGGTGTCTGATAGAGTATTATCTGTCAGCCCGAGTGGTTTTGCCAACCATGTGTGTCCACGTTTGAGAAAGGCTTTGTAATTCTCTGTTTGACCTATAAGTAGTCTTTGATGGGGGGAAAATAGCCCCTAAAACAGAACCAACTGCTTAATGTCAATAGTAGTATTTACAGATTTGGGGATTTGGGAAGGTCTTGTTGACCTATTGTTCATGAATGTCAAGTCTTTGTTGTACTTGATTTCTTTTCCCCATTTTCCTGAATTGTTCTCTTCCCATATTCACTGTAGAAAACCCCATTTCCATAGAAATAAGCACACACATCACATTTATGTTTTGCACAACTTTTACTACTAATAATTACAGGAAAACAGAGGTTTACAAATTAACAAATATTGGCTAAGTTACAGAAGTACAAGAAATCATAAAAGTACTAGTAAATAGTTATCCCTGGTCATCATTCATTTACTTCTGGGGCTTAACCTGCTTTCTTTTAGCCCCTCTCCTAACTCCCTTCTTAGACCTTGGTTCTTGGGAGCCCCTGTCCAGTCTTATCTGTGTTGGGTGATAGACCAGGCTACTCAGACTCTAGCACGAGGTAGATTCACATTGGCACCACTGCTGGATCTGAATCCCAGGTTGTTCCCTCTGGCCCTGGGTGGAACTGCTTCTGTTCTCTAGCCACCCTAGATCCATAAACCCTTGAATAGGAAGGCACTTCCCTACCTGGCCTCCAGTATTTCTCCTTTGAGCTCTGAGCCATCTGGCTTTAACCTTTAATTACCTCCTTTATCCCTTTGTGAGGTTTCTCTAGTTCCATTTCCCCGTAGCTTCACTTTCTTTCCTGGTGTATTTTTCTCTTTAGTTAGATTTGTCTGAATTATGTCCACTAGCCAGTAGTTAAGCTGACTGTACTCTTAAGTAAAGCTAGTTTTATATGCTCTTATTCTAAACTAGTATCTGGGCCCAGTCTTTTTGTAGCCCTGTAGCTTCTGCCATTGTCTTACGAGACTCTACACTTCATCAGTTTTTTCTGGTAGCCATCTCGCCTTCTTTCAAAATTGTTCCCCCTGTTGTACTTCTCACCAGCTTTACTTTTTAAGATATGCAGGATACCATTACTTTATCACTTAATTTCAGAGGAAAATGAAATGCCGAATCCTTGGAATAATCAAGCTCTTCTCAGTTGAGAATACTAGCTCCTCCCACTTCCCCAGGTTCATTTTTGATAACTGATAACTCAGGTGCCTCACATTCCAGGGAATGGTCTTAACAGACTCCAATAAGTATAATTTTACAACACCAAAATACACAAATATCAATATTGAAATTACATATAGTATAGGAAAAAAACAACAACAGAAAACATTTCCACCAAGAGAAGAAGAAGGGGAGGAAAGGTTTTTCTCAACCCTCTTCACTAAGGAGTTCATTTCTTTCTAAAACATAGATCTTACAAACTAGCCCAGGGATTTCAACCTTTAGTCTGCTGGCTACGGACTCTTTTGCTTGATGGTTTGTTTCATTTTTGTTTATAAAAATTTGACATTTAGGGAATTCTTTTATGTTAAACTTGGAGGGTTTCCTATCAGAGCTAGAATGTAGTTGTAAACTCTTGTCAACACTTGGACATTTAAAATTTTGTTAGTAGTCAATTTATATCTGACTCATGACATACTTGCTTAAAAACAAACTCCTTTCTATTTAGTTTTTGTAAGAAACTCTCAAATTTTTAATCCATGGCCAATCCAAACCCTTTGCTATATAATGAAAACAGTGAAATACCAGGACATAGATGGTAATAAGAGTCCTTTACCCATTCTTTCCTTTTTGCATTTTCCCATAGCAGATAGTCCACATTTTACAGATCTATGTATCACGTCTATGTGTATCATCTCCGAAAAATATTTTTTCCTTATAATCACAGGGGAAAAAAATAGAAATTCCTGGTTGTGATTTCCTTCAACTTGAAAACAGTATAACATAATAGAAAGGAATATAGGTTTTATATACAGACGGGGATTTGAATTCTGCCCCTGCTACATATTAACTGGGTGATCTTTGACGAGTTATTTGATCTCCTAAGATTGTTATAAAGGTGAAATGAGATGAAATAAGTAATGTCTTTACCATGGTGCCAGACACATAGTAAATAATAAATAGAAGACATTATTTAATTCTGGAACTCGCAACCTTCTCTCTTTATCCTCTTTAAAATCAAGTCTTCCACACTTCAAAAGACATACACTCTCAAATCTCATAAGTCTCAATTTAATTAGTCCTACTTATCTTTCATCTTCCAGTAATTTCTCCTTTACCCCCAAAATTTTAGAAAATCCTTCAAGGCAACATTCCTCCTTAGTATCCATTCTCATTCTTTCCTCTGAATATTTATTGCACCAGCAACAACATATATTATGTATAAAACATTCTACCAGTTGTTCTCCACTTTGGACCTCTTTAATGCCCCTGTCTATTTAATTTTTGATTCCAGTATCTATTCAGAACCATCCTAATCCCTATATTTTATTATTAGACTATCAAGCTTATTGCATTATATTTCTCATCATCTAGAACCATGTCAACAAATGTAAATAACTTATTTGAAAACAGTCTTCATTAGAAAACATCCATACCAAGAAATACTTTAACAGTACATGTGTGGGAGTTTCTTTCCTCTGATTTTCATTAGGGATATTGCCTGCCATGTAACCACTTAAAATTCTTTCATAAATAATTCAGCTCTCAACTTCCTGCCTACACTTCCTTAAAGTGCCATCTTAAGCAGTCTGATGGACTCAGAACTCTTCTCTGAATCTGTATCTCCCATCCATTATTTTTTTGTTCAGTATTAACCATATCAACTCTTGGCATTTTGTACTAAATCTACAACTTCAATTTAATAAGATTTATCTCAGAGTATTTTACTTTGACTCACCTCCACTCACTCACTGGGATCCTTGATGAAACTTTGCATTCTTCCAAGCCAAGCATTTAAGCTCAGTTTTCACTCAGGTACTTAAAAAGTGGATTGGTAGAACATTACTATTCTGCCACCATTTTAATTTCTGCCTTTATCACCAGAATTTGCTTTAATCTGGCCTTAAAATCAGTATTCGTATAATTCGCCCCATTATAGGATCTACCAGGATTCCCAGTCTGAGACCTCCTTATACACCTCATTCTCTTATGCCCAGTCTGCCTTTCCTGAAACTCACCGAGACTTCTATCATTCCTTTTTCAAGCCATCTTCCTATCCTGTTTGATGTTCCTTTTTCACCCCAGCATCATCAATATCCCTCATCTTTACTGTTGATTTTACTTAACTGACACCATCTCTCCAGAATGCAACTTAAACAAGGCATACCCACTCATTTCTGCCTTTTGCCGTAAGAAAAGCACTCCTGCTCTATCGGTACTGCCCAATCATTGTTCACTGTCTATCACTGAAATGGATTTACAGCGTGAGTATGTATGAGCTTCTTCCTTGGATACTCACCTGCATCCTTGGATATCAGAAGTACTGACTTTCTAAGGATTGCTGACCAAGCTCTCTCTTCAAATTCCAAAAATTTATACCTATATGACCATTTATTTTCCTGACTCTACCCATTCCTCAAGTGATTATCTGATGGAGCTTTAAGGCAGCCACTAAATTCCCTAACGACCATTTCTTTTTGGACACTTTTCCTGTTTTCCATTATTCCATATTTTCGATCAAGTTTAAATGGGCAACAAAATACCCATTTTATCAACTATAACTTTCCTAAATAATGTTGATTTAAAATGTATACTGTCCCCTTAAACCAAATTTCATTAAAGAGAACACTCTTGTTCCATTTTTGCTCTGCTGATTTTGCTGGAGACCACATTAAACATAATCCAACCTATGTCCAACCCTCACATTTGTGAATTGTACACTATTAAGCATATGCTTTCAAAATCCTGACCTCCAGTGATTCAAGACACTACATTCCACATGGGTTGGCTTTACTTTATCGTAACTATAAACATTCTTCTTTTTCTATTTTCCCATTGAATGAACTAGTTACACAAGACGTTAAATGTTGTTACCCCACTTGTAGCTCTTCTAGGCTATATCTTCTGCTTCCTACACTCCTCCTATAGTCTGCCCTTGATACTATAATATATACGAGCACCTGGACCCCTGAGATGCACCAACAACCCAGGTAGGGAACTCTGCATTCTGCCTTCCGCTTTTCCATGTTGGCCACTTTACTGATGCTTAGCCCCCCACAAATTCAGGAGATCTCTCTCCCCTCCTATGTACCTCCTGTCCCCTTCTTTTCCCATGTATTTCTGTGGCCCAGCTTATGTTCCAGCTGCTGCCTTGAGATGGCCGGCTGGCTGAAATGTCTGTTTCCACACTGAATGTGGATTTAAACCAGGCAAGACCTATCCACCGCATTTTCCCCAGAGGGTCTTTTCCTAAGACCCTCTTCTTCATCTTCCATATCTAGTCTGACTTCCCCGACCACCAACAAATCAGTAAGTGGACTAACGAATCCTTTGCTTGAGGTCTGCTCTCTTCCTAAACTCCTCAAACTGTTGCCACAAATACCAGACTCTTTCTGTGGCCCTAATGTGCTGAACTGAGTCCATCTAATGTCTGATTTCAACACTAACCATCCTACCTTCTTGGTTCCGCCATTTTGCAGACAGTCCTTTCCTCTCACGGTGCAGTACCCCTCACCTCCGATCTTGCATCATCTCACTGTGCCTTCCATTGACAGGTTGGTCCTCAGCGCTTCCGAGGTGTCCCCCACCTCTACACCCTCCTTCTCTTCGGCCTCCCCCCTCCTCTCCTTCCTTCCGAGCTTGTCTTGCCCACCCCATACTTTCTCCTCCATGGGCTTCCTCGTGCACTTTTCCTCTTTGGGGGCAAAGTTCCTGGATTCTGCACATTCACTCCTCCTCCTTGGGGTTGCCATGCCTCCCTTGGAGCAGCGCATTCCCTGGTCCTCTAACCAGACTCTGCTGTCTTAGCTGGTGGCTCCATCAACTGCTCCTTCTCACGCCTCCTGCCCACCGGACCACCTCTCCTCCATGCTGCCCCCCACATGCTGCAAACTCCTCACCTGCTCTCAGCTCCTGGCCTTGGCCGGTCATTTCTCCTGTTTCCTCCTCTACTGCACAGCAGGCTACTGTGTGACCCTAGCCACCTGCATTCTTTCAGCTACCATCTGTGAAGCAGCTGCATTCAGTAGTCTTCTGAAGGGTCCTCCCTTGACCTGCACCCCACACCCACTGCTGCACCACATGCAGTCGTCCTCGTGTCAGACGGACCGTACCGAATCCCCACGCCCCACCCAGCAGTCCACGCCCACGGCCCTGTGGCCCAGGCCGCAGGTCGCTTCCAGTGCCACACAACCATGGCTCCCTCTCGCCTTCCTCTTTCCTTTCACAGACTTGCTGCCGCAGTCTTGGGAGAACGCTCTCGGGAGTATGTGCCTCGGATTCTCCTCCCTTCCTCCTCCACCACAGCCCTTTGCCTTCAGCTGTCACTCTCGCCCCGCACCTGCCCACCCTCGCCCCTGCCACACAGATGCACCCAGTCTCAACCCCACTCCCCTGCTCTGCCTGAGAGCTCACCTTCCTGGGTACTCTCACCCGTCTCCCCTCTCCCGTTCCCCTCCCTAGCACCCAGCTCTTCTCAACATGCTCTCTTTCCCTGCTGTCTCCATTGCCCTTTGGCCCTGCCTTCCCAGGGGACAACAGAGCCACTGCTGTCTGCTCCCACACACGCATCCCGGCCTCCTGAGTGTCACTGCACCCACCTCCCTCAGCCTCATTCCTCAGCTCCGGGACCTGGGCCTTGGCGCCACACTTCCTACCTTTGACAGGAAATCCCAACCCCACCGTCATCACCCCAGGTGCCTTCTTGGCTACATCCATTTGCTCGCTGTCAACCTCATCCTGTCCGATGGGACCTTTGCTCCTATTTCTGACAGTCTCGACGCTGATGCCTCCCTCAGCCCCAGCGCACGTGTGGCATCTACGCGTGCTGCACGTCTCCACCCAGCTCTCCGTTTTCTCCGCCCACCGGTGATTCTCACCCAAGGATGCACGACCCCCAAGCCGGCCTATGAGAATATCATTTGGGCCAGTTTGTTCTGATTCTTTATTTTTGGTTTTAGGATTAGGTTTCGGTTTTGGTTTTTTTCATTTTTTTTGAGCAGAACCCTTCCTCATCCCTCTGATGTTCTGATAGGCCAACCTGGGGATCTGTGCCCACAGCCCCCCTCGGGTGAAATCCACCCCCCATCCCCGCTGAGAATCACCACCGTGGACGGCCACCTGGACTCCCTGGGCTTCGCTCCCCCATTGCACGCCTCTAGCATTCCAGTGGTTGCCATTTACACTTCTCTCAGAGTCTCAACATTTACACTCCATTCCCCGATACATGCCCGGCACTCTCCCCTTGGAACCACCTTATGCCCTCCCCTGTTACTCTTTGACAGTGCATGCTACAATTCTGTTGACACCCCTGCTGACACCCCTCAAGTCCCCCCTTATGACTCCCAGACATTTTGTCAGTATCTTTGGCCTCCATAGGTTCTTTCTAGGCACTTAGTGCTGTCCCTTTTCCTTAGTCACCCCTCCTCTTTCAGATGCCTGACATGGTGCCTGTGGAGAGATGTCTCCATTCAATCCTTCGATCCTCCTCGTTTCCCAAAAACCAGCCCTGACCTCCCACCCTACCTGAAGCTACTCTCCTTTTCTTCTGGGTGGATTCAGAAGTCTCCCCAGCCTGTATTTACCACCCTCAACCTTCAACACATAAATAAGATGATATTCTCAATGCCTGGAACTTGGCTCATGTCCCCCCCC
>RJWJ010011731.1:0-43644 GCA_004363605.1 Indri indri | reverse complement strand
ATATAGCATGAAGGGTAATTAGAATAATTAATAGTTTTCTATCCTTTTCAATGAAACCCTAAAGTTATGCAGTATTATCATGTCTTGAATATGCAATACTAAACTTTGAAACGATCTTTTCATCACAGAATGCTAAAAATTATGAAAAGAAGTTATGTTGAAAAAAAATTTTGCAGTATCTAGTAGGATTGACGATATGCAAACCCTATAACCCTACAATTCCCTCATAAGTGTATGCCCTAGAGCAGGGGTTCACGAACTTTTTCTGAAGAGGGCTAGATAATAAATCTTTTCAGCTTTGCAGTCAGTCCATAAGGTCTCTGTGGCAGTTCCTCAGTTCTGCATTCACAGAGCAAAACCAGCCATCAACAGTATGTAAACAAATGGGAACGGCTGTATTCCAACGAAATTCACTTACAAATACAAGTCGTGGGCTGGATTTAGCCAACTCCTGCTGGAGAAACTCATGCAGATGTGTGCCAAAATATGGATGCAAGAATATTATTGCAGTGTTGTTTGTAGTAGTCCCAAACTGGAAATGACCCAAGCCCAAATGTCTCTCACCAGGACACTCAGTAAATAAACCATAGTATAGTTATCCGTGGAATATCAAACAGCAAATCAAATCATCTCTATAGTACATACAACAATATTCTTTTAAGATTCATGGAAGAATCATAAAAACAAAATGTCAAGCGAAAGTAGCCAGACAAAAAGGCATACATTCTTTATGACATTTGATTGGGTAAAACTAAACTATATTGTCTATGAATGTATACTTAGGTGGTAAAACTGTCACATAAAGCAAACAAGCAAGTACAATGAACGTCAGAAGGCAAGAAGCAATGGTGACCAGGGCAGGTTCATCACAGAAGGGCTTTGGGGGCTGGCAATGTCCTATTCCTCAATGTAGATAATGGTAACAAAGATATTCACTATTTAATATTTTACAGAAATTTCACATATATGATTTTATACACTTTTTTGTTTATGTGTAAGTTTCATGAGAAAAATATGGGTTTTTTTTTTTTTTTAGTATTTTCCACCTATAAAGAGCTACACACAACAAATGTTGATGAAATAATGTCTGGTTCTCTCTCAAATGAAAGGTGACACTCACAGTTTTTATTTTCCATGGAAAAGCAGGTGCCTGACCGGCCCTACATGCTGGGGACTGAGGTTGACCAGCAATATGAACAAATCAGAAGCATATTAGCCCACACTTTGCACCCATGTAATTTCACATGCATGTAACATAACTTCTTAGTAGTTCATGTGCTTTTTATTTTGCAATCTGCAAAATACTAATGTGCACACCTTTGAGAAAAACGTCTGCACTGTTCCTGCAAGTGAAATCAGACACCGACTACGTGGCATTCTGGAGTAGTTGGGGTCTGCGGCTGTCTTCCTTCTTTTACTCTGAAAAATATTATGAAATCGAGAAGTGCTATCTTTGATAGTGTCTCCTGGGAGCAGAGCACGTGATGAACAGACTTCCACTGTAGAAGAGATGGGTGAGGAGGTTAAGTAAATTTTCTTTGTGTAGTTCCCATTAAACTTCAATCAGAGTTACAGAAAGAAATTTCCTCCAGGCGGCTGCGAATACAGGTATTGGTTTGACTTTAATAAAAGTCATAACTGATCTCTCTGAGGTCTCTCGTGGAATGAGCTCAGCAGAATTCAGGCAGGTCCTTGAGAGGAAAAGCGCCACTTAAACATCGCGTTATCCTAATAATCCCATTCCAGAGCCACCATCCCATTATTTTAAAGGTCTTCATTTGCAAATTGTGGTATTTGAAAGTTTTCTTTTTACATTATTGCAGAAAGTGGGATGGATCTTTCTGAGAGCCGCACACCTATTTACAGACCCCTCTCCTTGCGGGCCAGTGCAAGGCAGCAAGGTGGGTAATCCCGGCCACACTGTGCCTTCACATCATTGCTCTGATTAAACCACCTGTTTAAAGGGACACCTGCTTTGGAGGCAAGACTTCTTTTAATGAGATTTGTTAAGAAAGAAAAAAATTCTCTCATTGCTAAGAATAGCCATGGCCGCGATGGAGATTGGGGTAACGTTGTCCCGAGATATGAAGTCTCATCCATTCAGTCGTCATCCAGCAAACATTTTCAGGGCACCTACTATGTGTTAGGCACTGCTCTGGGCACTGCAATAAAGCAGGTATCAATCAAGGTAGATAAGAAATTTTCCATCTAGTAAAGGGCACACACAAGAAACAAGGAAAAAAATAGTAAGATAATTTCAGATAATGATAAGAAGAAGATATGGAAAAATAAGATTGGATAATAGACGAGGTGATGGTTTGGGATGGGGGAACCAATGTAGACAGGGTAACATGATAACTGGAATTGACAACTAATTGATGAGAAGGAGCCATCCATGAAAATATTTCAGAGAAAGGGGGTTCCAGGGAGAAGGTACAGTAAGTGCCAGGTGCTTAAAGGAAGAAATTTGGTGACACCAGGGTGTATTCAATGAGGAAAGTGGGATACAAAACACATTTGGAAAAGCAGGCAGAGGTGAGATCCTACAGAGCCTCGTGGGCCATGGTAAGGCTTTAGACTTTATTGTATGTGCAGCATTTCTTTACTCTTTCAATATGTAAATAAATATTTCTCAGGATGATGTCTGGATTTCTTTCTAGAATGCAGAGTTACTTGGGTGGGTGTGAGGGAAAATGCGAAGTGGCTTTGAATCCTGGCTTTGCCACTTGACTCGTGGGTGGCTTTGGGTAAGGTTCCCCAGGCTCTCCAAGCCCCATCCATGAAATGGGTTGACAGTGCCCACTTCGCGGTGTCTGTGAAAACCCCCGCCCAGTGCTGGCACTCCGCAGGCACTTGATTGCATTCAGCACAATCTTATCTGAATGATCCCCCGTGAGCCGGTGGAGCCTCTAGGGAAGCCTTCTTTTCAGTAAAAGATCATCATTTAAATTGAGGTCAGGCCAGCGATAATGCATCAGGAAAAATCTGAAGATGTTAACAGATCCTGGGCAGGCAGCTCTGGGGTGGCGGGGCAGGCACTCGGATCTGGTCCTAGCTCTGCTGATCACTCACTGAATGATCTCAGGAAACCCGGCCTCAGTTTCCAAATCTGCAAAACAGGAATAATCATCATCCTAATTCCAGCCCTGCCCAGCTCAAGAGTTCTGAGGGCTGCAAACGCAGTAATGGACGTGACCATGAGGGCTCTGCACAGGTGCAAGCCAGCCTCTTGGGCTCCTTGTGCCAACACCTCACTCTCCTGCTGGACTTCCCCTAGACTTATTCTCTAATGAAATTAGAAGAATTTATTTATGAATTTGCTTGGGTGTTCTGTAATTTACATTCTTTATCAATGACTTTGGTGTAATTCCTTGGTCACATGTCCCCTCTCTTTGAGAGGGTAAGAGTACCCGTCCTATCGGGCACCCGTCCTAATCCCTTCTTCCCCCCTCCCCCTTTCCTCACTTTTCTTCTTCCTGCTAAAGCAGAACCAATAGACCAGCTTCCACCCTGGGCCACCCAGGAGTCTCAGGATTGAGACAATGCTGCTGTCGGTAGCTCTGGGCAGCCCAGTCACAAAGGGAGTGTAACGCCATCTCAGGGGATTCCAGCTTCTCTGCCTCTCTGATTAGAAAGGGTCCCCCCACCCCAGGAGTTCAGGATTGCAAAGAGGCTTGAGCCTCCCTTCACTTCTGCCTTTTGCCTGAGCAAAGGGACACAGATGAGAGAGGCATGGCTAGGACCAGGTGGGGTCTGGGGCTGCCAGGAGTGGGCAGGGCAGAGCTCGGCCTCAGAGGGAGGGAGTGGAGGTCCTGGTGACAAGGCTGGAGACTGGAGAAAGTCAGAACAGCTCCAACAGAAGGTTAGCAGATAAGTGAATCTCCGCACCCAAACCGAGATAGGGACCTAAAGGGACAAATGCAGTTAAGCCATGAACATTAGGTCACAACAGGAGGAGAGGAGGAATATAAATGTAGAATCAGCTGGGTTTTGCTTTGGGTGTTTGTTTGTTTTTTTTTTTTCATCTTTTGCTGGCTTAGATGCAGGTCTGTTTCCAGAAGTTCTGGAAATGAAGATAATGGAGGGGAAGGTGGAGGGCATCTCTCCATCAGGGAAGCCTGATAACTCACATTCCCCTATTTGATGGACAGGACAGTCCTGTGCAGCACGTAGGAGTCATCATTATTCCCATTTACAGGTGAGAAAACTGAGTCCGAAGTGATCCAGGACTCATCCTTTGAGACACAGCTTGTAGACAGCCGGGCCTCTACTTAAGTCACCAGCTCCAGTCTGGAGCCTCCTGGCAGGCCGGGACTCTCACCAGAGGTCCTCTCACCACCCTCGGTGCCAACCCCACCCCTGCACCCCAGAGGGAAGGGTGAGGGTCCAGGCCCCCAGGGCTGATGCTGACTGCTCATTAACTGAAAGGAGAAGTGGGCCCATCACTCTCTCTTGTTTAAAGGAACAATTTGTACTGATTAAGAAAGGCATTTGTTCGAGTCTGCAAATCCTTTTAAGAACTACAATCCACTCCTGTGCTGAAAAGGCTCTCACTCCGAGCTTCTATCTAACTGATGATAATTACTCATCAATTATTCTTTTGTGAAGCCCTTGGGCCCCGCAGAGCACCCTGAGGGGTGGTGCCACGGCTGACTCTGCCCCTCACGTTAGGAACTGAAGCCAAACTGCTGGGCTCCCCGGGGGGACAAGCAACAGGCCTGGTCTGGTCTACAGCCCACATTTTTTGCCAGATAAAATACAGATGTGCCCCTTGGGACATACTTAACTTAAAAATTATGTGTTGTTTATCTGAAATTTAAATTAAATGAAACTTTGGCTGGGGACCTGTACTTTAAGTTGCTCTATCTGACAGCCATACGTGCCACTCTCCCTGCTCCCACAAGCCTGCCCCCACGCACCTTCAGTCACGAACGACCCCTTGGGGAAGACGCCTTTTCTTCCCTGGACTTCCCATGGCTTGGGTTCCCCAGAATCTCTGGGGACTAGACAGGCGCAAATGCGAATTCATGCCATCTCTATGCCAGGCTTGGGACTTTTTACATATTATAACATATTTTAATCCACACCACACCCCTAGGAAATAGGTATTCTTAGCCCATTTCACAGATGAGAAATTGAGCATCAGAAAAACTTTCCTAACTTTCAAATATCCTCCTTCTGTATGCGGTAGGACCACGACTTGAATCCATGTCTGTGGGTGTCAGAGAGGAGTGGATGCAGCTCTGGGATGCCACCTCTCCAGGCCTCCGTTTCCTCTATAAAATGAGAGATGATCGGCATGATGACACCAGCTGCACAGGGAGACTCGGATGAGACACTGTGTTGACGGAATCACACCAGGGCTTGGCACATGAGGATGGCTTTGGAGCTCGTTTCCTGTTTTCACCTTTGGTAGATCCAAGGCCATTCGGTACCCTCAGCCAGGCAGGGTGGCCTAGAATATTCTATTTGGCAGAAGCAGCAGCTTCAAGAGGAGACCGAAGACCAGGACATCCTTGCAGCTCTGCCCTCATTCTGGAGGCCCCAGGCGTTCTATCTCTAAGCATCAGCTTTGCTGTCTACAAAATGAGAAATAATTGTGCTCAAAGCCTCAGTGTGTGGAGTGATGGGTTAACGGTTCAGAACGGCTTTTGATGTCCCAAACCCATGCGTGGTCCAAGGCTGCGTGTAAATGTTTTCATCACCCCTGGGCATCTCCTGAGCTGTGTGTGCCTCATTGGAGGTTCTAGGCAATGGAACCTTGTCCTACAGAGAGGACAATATTCCTCGGCTTCCCTCCCAGGTAGTGCTGGGCACTGCCCTCTCCCTACCTGAATGTGGTCCCCTCCCACCTCTGCTATGATCTGCTGCCTGACTGGACTTTCTTTCAGAACATACCCCCACCCTGTCCAGGCAAGTTATGGCCCCTTTCCATAAGATAGGGCAAGTTCTAGGTCTCAGCACCCCTTGCCAGCCCATCAGCCTGGGCCACGCCAGTTGGGGTCCCAAAATAACACAGGTAAACAGCTGGAAGGAGTTCCAGGAACTGGTGCTCTCTAAAGTCTTCCTAAGCCTACTATACTAACCCGTGGAATGTGTGGTTTGTGGACAGAGTAGAAAATAAGTTCTGTGCCTAAGCTGCATGTATCAGGGGTTTCCGGTTCCCCTGTTACTGCAGTAAATGACCATCTGGTTGCTAAAGAAGCATCAGGGGAAGGAGAGGTAAAGTCTAAGGACCTCCCAGGCTTCTCTGGAGGAGCAGCAGGGTTGACAACAGGAAATGGCATGTAGGTGGGTTGGTAGATGGTGGACCCTAGGGAGAGCAGCTAATGGTGTCCAGAGGAAGCTCAAGCTCTGAAATGACAGTGCCCATGGCTGTCTCAGTCATTGCTGTAGATCAGTGTCTTGCACATGGTAGGTCCTCTGTAAATATGTAGTGATGACTGGATAGATGGATGGATGGATGGATGGACGGACGGATGGATGGATGGACAGATGGATGGATGGGTGGATGGATGACATCTGACAGGCAGCTACAAGGCAGAAGTTTAGCAGAAAAAGCCAGGACAACACTCTAGAAGAACGTCAAGAGCAGCAGTCTGGGCCACCCTGTGCAGGCCTGGTGGGGAAGGATGTCAGTGGGGAGACTCTGGCCTGGAATCAGAGCCTTAACAAAGAGATGGGGTACGACTGTGCTGCTGAGCTCTCGGAGAACATCTCCACACACCCTCTCCCTTCCATTTCACAAGGTCTGAAACCTTGGTGCATTCTTGACTCCTTTCTCCTCCCATACCCTTATACCCCATGTATCAGTAAATCCCATTGGCTGGATCTTAAGCATCTGGGAATGCAATTACATCTCACCCATCTGTACTGTTTGCTTTGTGAGTCAAGCCCAATGAGCATCTCTCATCTGGATGAACACTTTAGACAGCTCCCACCGTCTCCCTGCTTCTGCCCTTGCTCCTGATGCCTCCTCCCCACACAGCAGCCATCGTGACTCCATGGAACAAGTCAGGCCAGATGGTACTGCTTCGATGCTTGGAATCATCTAAAGCTTCCCACCCCCAGCTCACTCAGAGTCACACAGTCTTTGCAGTGGCCTGCAAGGCCCCACGCAGGCTGGCCCCCTCTCTGCCTGCCCTTCACTGACTCTCCTGCCCCTCTGGCCTGCCCTAGCCTGCTCACTAATCCTCAGACACAGGGGTGCATTTCTCACCCCAGGGCTTCTGCACTCGCTCTTCCTTCTGCCTGGCCACTTCTAGGTATGCCTGGCCTGGCTCTGAGGTCAGCTAGAGATGAGTGTTATGCTCAGTACATCTGCCTTACCATAAGGAAATTTATGTTACTGGCTACCTGGTCTCCTGGATCCTACGCTGGCTCTTCTGCTGGCCAGGCATACCTAGCATATGCTCAGTTCCTTGGCAGGAAAAAAAGCTAGTAATGGTCAATGACTCAGCCTCTGGAGAAAGGAATTTGAGAACAGGATATGTATGGTTGTACACGTTGTACACTGCACAAGGGCACAAATCAAGGTGGCCAATAGGGTCTGGAATCTAGCCTGGGTGCTGTTGCCAAGCTTGCCAAGTGGTACACCGCTGTGCAGGGTTGCATCCTCCCGGAGGAAGTGCGCCATCTCCTAATTCACACAAAGGCACTGTATGAGCCAGCAGAGAACTGCTTAGGAAGCTGACTCTGCTATAGGGCCTGGCTGGATGACAGGCAGTTGACATTCAAGCTGGGGGCCCAGAAGGCAGGTGCTGCAGCCTTAGTTCTGATCCTGGAAATAGTGGCTACTGGGCGGGAAACCAGCACCAGGCAGGTGCTAGGGACCAGCTGGGTGGTAGGAAAACCCCTGCCCCTCTCTGCCCTTCCAATGTGTAACACGGTTCCAACGAGGCCAAGGATAGGGCAGCCTAAAACTCACCCATGATTTAATAAAAAAACTGCAGACCCTTCTGCAGAAAAGGACACACACCCTAAATTTTGCACATGATTTCCAGAGACCCACACCACTCAACCTACTCCACCTTCTATCTGTGCCCCTGCTAATCCACAGTGTCTTTAAATGTCCTCCCAGCTCAGAGGCGAAGTCTAAGCAGCATCTAAACACTCCAACGAAGCACTTGCTCAGTGGCAGCTGTGCTGAGAGCTGGAGCTGCAGGCAGGATGGAGGTTTTTGGAAACCACATGGGAGGGTGGCTCCAGGGAGCAGGACCCTGCTTGACCCAAAGACCAGGGACTTCAGGAGGAAGTTCCCCTTCCCGTTCCCGCCTCCTGAGCCCGGAAGCTCTGTTCTGGGTTCCATCCCTTTTCCCTCTGGAGGGAACAAGCAGAGCCCAGGCCGCTGCCTCCTCGGCACAGACAGCCCCATCACCAAGGGGCCCAGACAATTAATTACCCACCACCATGGCGCCGTTTCGCCTTCAATTTTCCTGACTACCACAGGATTAACTCAATCTGTGAGACTTCACTGGGCCATTTAAGGGAGCATCATAACTGTTTCTGTTCCCCAGAAATTGTAACCCGGACTTGGTTTTGTAATGCTAATTGCCTTATCTTCATAAATTCTACAGTCTTACATAATTTACCCGCATTGTAGCAGGATTTCCCAAGAATAAAAAAGCAGGTGCCGTCAATGGTAATTTGAATAAGAAAAGACATGTTAAGTGGTTCTTCTCTCACTAGTAATAGAAATTAATTAGCTTTGAGCGGCTTTGGAGGTTTTTGCATTTTTTGCTGTAACCTGTTATGTTTTCCAATTGTATGGAAAGAAGGTTTGATTTGATCACATTATTTGGTGACGGAGAGGCCTCTGTTTGGAGTCAAAGGTACAGGAACGGTGGCAGCCAGAAGTGTGGGAAGCCACCGGAGGTGTGCAGAGAGGAACATGGGCTCTGCAGTCAGACAAACACAAGTTCTAAGCCAGGGTGAGCCTCTCATTAGCTCTGTGACCCTGGACAAATCACTTGCCCTCTTTAAACTTCAGCTTTCTCATCTATAAGACAGGGGTCACGAACTCTAACTAAAAGGGGGTATCACGGAGCTGAGCTGCTGGAGCACCGGCTCTGGATCCGGACATATCCAGCTTTGGATCCAGGGTCCACCTACCACTTACTTGTTCTTTGACTTTTCCAGTTAGAATGCCTTTAACTTCAAGAAACATAAATGCTATTTAAACCGGCTTAAGCAATACAGAAATGCATTACCTCACATGAGAGCATTAGAGCTAGTGCAGGCTGCAGGGAGGGTACCATGAACTGATGGATCGATATCATCAAAGATCCAGGTCTACTTTCTCTCTTCACTCTGCCACACTCAACACTGGCCCTGCCTTCCCCTGGCAAGGAACACAAGCTTCCTGGCTCACATCCAGCAAAAGAGGGATGAGCCTCTCCCCCTAACAAGGGATATAAATCCTTCCCTTTGGTCTAACTGAGCCAATTATGTTCCCAGTCCACCCCTGGAGCAATGACTGATTGCAGGAGAAGGCCACACGTGGATTGTTCTACTAATCGGGATATACATCCATAGTGCTGGGACGGGTCCACTCCCCTGTGAATCACATGGGGAGGGATTATATTAGGATGTGGGTAGGGAATGGGCAGCTCATGGGATCTCCACAGTGGTAGGAACACTACGCTCTAGTGGCAACTACAATGACCTTGGGCAAGTTACTCATCCCCTCTAAGATCTTCCTCCCTGGCTGTGAAACAGGGACAGTAAAAGCACCGCCTCTAAGGTGGCCGTGAGGGTTTCATAGCACAGATCTAAGGCATGGGAGGCCCTCCACGTGCTTCAGTTTCTTCCTCCCACTTCCTGTTCTCTTCCCTTGAAAGAAATCCTCTAGCAAGTCATTCAGAGCAACTCTCTGGGCTTTGGAAGGATGAAAAGCAAAGGAGGAGGGGGAATGACAGCAGAAGCCGTTTCCCTGAGTGTGTTCTTCCGAATGGCACCTTTTCAACCACAGCAAAACTATAATTAAGGGAATATATTGCCAAAGATAGAATCAAGGGAATGTGACTATGATAAAAAGCAGCATTACGAAAGCAGGCCCCTGAAACGCGTGGAGACAGTAGTCAAAGGTTGATACTTTTCTTCACACACTGGCACCCACCCTGCCCCACCCTCCCCCACCAGCTCACTCTCTCTGCTTGGTCCCACCCTGAGTCCTGACTCCAAATCATGGCAACGCATGTGAGTGACAAGCAGGTCCCTTAGCCAAGGAAAAGATGCCCCAGAGACTCAGGGACTCTCCCCACATCCATCAGAGTCATGGACACGGAGCTGGAAGGCAGCTCTCCAATCAGCTGGCTGAAGCCCCTCATTGTACAGCTTCAGAAACTTTGAAGTCCAGTGATTATCAGACTGGATAAAAATGCTAGATTCCACTATTTTCTGTCCACAAAAAGATACATTTTAAAAGTAATGACACAGATAGATTGAAGGGAAAAGATATATCACGCTCTTTCTTATGCAAACAGCGAGCACGTGAAAGCCACTGTGACTATATTAATATCAGACACATTAGACTTCAAGATAAGGAATATTATCAGGGATAAAGAGGCTATTTCATAATGATAAAAAGGGTTAATTCATCAGAAAGACATGACTATTCTAAATGTGTCTATTAAAGGAACGTCAAAATAAATAAAGCAGACATTATCTATCATGGTTGGAGATTTTAATACCGCCCTCTCAGTAATTAAGAGAAGAAGTAGACAAAAAACAATTAGTAAAGGTATAGAAAATGTGAACAACACTATCAACCAACTTTACCTAATTCACGTTTATAGAACACTATCCCCCAACACTATCCCCCAAAAGAATATACATTCTTTTTCAGCGCACATGGAATGTTCACTAAGATAAGCCATTTGCTGGACCATAAATAAGTTCCAATAAGTGTCAAAAAGATTGGAAACTTACAGAGTATGTTCTCTGACAATAGTGGGTTTAAATTTAAAAATGAATAACAGTAAAATATCTGAAAAACCTCCAAATAATTGGAAATTGAAGGATGCACTTCTAAATAACCAATGCCTCAAAGAAGAAATAATAAAGGAAAATGTAAAATATTTTGAACTGAATGATAATGAATATACAACATGTCAAAACCTGTGGGATGTATAGTCAGAGCAGTGTTGAGAGGGAAATTTGTGTGTGCAGATGTGTATGTTTGTGTGTATTTAAATGCTCATATTGAAAAAGAAGAAAAAATTTTAAAGCAAATGATCTAAGTTTCTGCCTTCTTGTGCTAAAATAAGAAAAGGAAATTAAATCAAAGTAAGTAAAAGGAAGGAAATAATAAAGACACGAGCAGAAATAAATTAAATAGAAAAAAACAAAGAAGCAAGAAAATTAACAAAGCCAAATTTAATTCTTTGGAAAGATCATATAAAATTGAAAACAATCCTAGCAAGACTGATCAGAGAGAGAGAACAATATTAGGGATAAAAGAGATATCACAGATGCTACAGATATTAACAGAAAAATAAGACATTATTTTGCCATTAAATTTGATAACTTAGACGAAATGGATGGATTCCTTAAAAACACACACACATGCAAACACAATTTATCAAAATTGACACATGAAGAAATAGAATATTGGAATAGACCTATGTTAAATAATTTGAATTTGTAAAATAAAATCTTCATGTAAAGGAAATTCTAGACCCAGCTGAGTTTACTGGTGCTGTCTATTAAACATTTACAGATAAATAACATCAATTTCACACAAATTCTTCCAGAAAATAGAGAAGGATGGAACAATCCCCAGCTCATTTCTATAAAGCCAGTATAACCCGATACCAATACCAGACAATGAAATTACAAGGAAAAAAGTCATATACCAATATTTTTCATGGACTGGGGTATAAAAATCCTTAATGAAATATTAATAAATTGAATACAGAAATATTTTTAAAAGATACTGCCTCAAAACCAAGTGGGGCTTATCCCAGGAATGCAAGGTTGATTTACTGTTTGAAAATCAATATAATTCACCACATTACAAAAATAAAGGAGAAAAATCATCTTAATAGATGCAGAAAGATCATTTGAGAAAGTCAGCACACATTCAGCTCTCAGGAAGTTCCTCAGTCTGATAAAGGGCATTATAAACAACAACAGTAATGATAACAAGAACTACAACAATAGCATCCTACCATGAACACCATATCTAGTGGGTAAAATACTAACAATGGCCACTAATACTGAGAAGAAGGTGAGGATGTCTGCTCTCACCACTTCTGTGCAATGTTGTATTAGAGGTTCTATCCAATACCATTTGGAAGAAAAAGAAATAAATATTGGAAGAAAGTAAAACTTTTATTCAACAATGACATTTGACATGACGTAGAAACTGCAAGAAATAAAAATTTTAAAACTACTCAAACTAATGTTAATTTTGCAAGATCACTAGTATATAAGGTTAATGTAAATGAAGCAGTTTTATTTCTATATACTAGCAGGAAATAATTAGAAAATTTCATTTCAATAGCATAAAAACATAAAATATTTAGGAATAAATTTAACAAAGGATGTGCAAGACTTTTACGTTGAAAACTATAAATTATTAAATTAAAGAAATTAAAAAATACCTCAATAAATGAAGAAATATACCATGTTTATGGATTGGAAGTCTCAGTGTTGTTAAGATATCAATTCTCCCTCAAATGTCTGTAGATATTATGGAACCACAATCATAAATTCAATAAACTATTTTTTAAGTGAAATTGATAAGTTATTTCTAATATATATGAGATATTGCCAAGGGTCTAGAATAGCTAAAATAATCTTGAAATAAAGAACATAGTTGTAGGACATTTCCTGATTTCAAGACTTATGAAAAGCTTGTACAACCACAGTAATCAAGATAGTGTAGTGTGGAGATCAATGGAACAGAATTGAGTCCAAAAATAGATCCATACATATGCAGTCATTTGAATTTTAACAAAAGCACCAAGGCAATTCAATGTGGAAATGAAAATCTTCTCAACAAATGGTGCTGGAAAAAAAACATGACAGGAAAAAAAAAAAAAAAAAAGAACTTCAACTCCTGTCTAACACCATATACAAAAATTAATTGAATAGATAATAAACCTAAATGCAATAGCTGAACTTCTAAAGTATTTAGAAGAAAACAGAGGACACAATTTGTAACATTGGGGTAAACAAATGTTTTTTAGCACATGAAAAACACTAATCATTTTATTTGTCAATTGTACCTCAATAAAGCTGGAGGGGAAAACCACTAATCATAAAAAAAACAATTAGCAAATTAGGCTTTATTGAAATTTCAAACTTCTACTCTGCCATTACTAAAATGAAAAGTAAGCCACAAACTGGGAGAAAACATTCTTAATACATGTGTGTCTGTCTATATAAAAAGAAGTCCCAGAACTCAATAAAAAAAGACAAACCACCCCCTAAAAAAATGGGCAAAATGCTTGAACACACACCTCACAAAAGAATATGTATGAGTGAATATAAGCACATGAAAAGTTGGGCAATATCATTAGCCATTAGGGAAATGCATGAAAGCCACATGTGATACCACTTTACACCCAAAATGGCTAAAATTAAAAAGACAGTACTAAGTGTTCGCAAGGATGTGGAGACACTGGAATTCTCCACATTGCTGATGGGAGTGTAAAATGGCGAACTATTCAGTAGTAGATCACACGTTTACCATATGCTCCAGATGTTCTGCTCCTAGGTAGTTACCCAAGAGAAACGAAGACATATATCTTCTAAAAGATCCATGCATAAATGTCCTTAGCAGCATTATTCATGATAGTTCTGAACGGGAAACAACCCAAATATCCATTAACAGATAAATCGATAATAAATTCCAGTATATTCACACTATGGAATACTACCCAACAATAAACAAGATTGAATTTATGCACATCACAGCTTGAATGAATCTCAAAACGATGTTGAGCAAAAGAAACGTGATATGAAATTAATCTCTAGTAATAGAAATCAGAGCAGTGGTTTCCTGTGGTGTGGTAGAGGTTCACTGGATGGGAAAAAGCAGGTACTTTTTAGAAGGATAGAAATGTCCTACTTGGTGGGGGCAGGTGTTACAAGGGTATATACATTTGTCAAAACTCATCAAATTATATAGTTAGAATCTGCGCAGTTCATTGCAAGTAAATTTTACCTTAAAAAGAAAAAGAGATGATCCGGTTGCAGAGTGGAGAGTGGATTTGAGGACGTCTAGAGTGAATTCTGAAAGAGCAGCCAGGAGACTATTCATTAGCCCAGGAGAGTGGGAGGTGCTCAAGCCCCGCAGTGGAATCGAGGAGAAATGAACAGTGTTAACAGGTACTGAGGAGGTAACATGGACAGGGCTTGGGGACTGAAGGAAGAAGGTGCTTCTTAGACGACTCTCAGACTTTTGGCCTCGCTCACCAAGATGGAGCACCCAAAGGAGCACCCAGTTTGTAAGGTAAGGTTCATAAGGCACAAGCGTAAACTTTCTAGGATGCCTCCTGCTTACAAAATACAGTCCAAGCCTCTAAAATGCATGCAGCCCTATATGATCCAGTCCATGCTGACGTCTCCAACCTCAGGCCCCCAACTCTCTTTCCCTCTCTCCTTTGAATCCTGATCTACACTCGTTTCCAGAGGTATGGTGTCTTTCCATGCCCCTATGCATTTGTACTAGCTGAAACTTCTGCTTAGAGAATCCTTCGACTTGAGTGACGTATCAATCCCTTCTTTGAGAATCTCAGATCATTCAACGTATGCATCTAGTAGAGAAATCTCTGCTGCAATTTTAGCTTTATACATCTGTTTTTCTTCACAGACTGTGAATGCCTTGAAGGTAAGACTATTTCTTATTTAACTCCGGCACTCCCTATATATACCTAAGTGTCAGTAATGTCGAAAGAATGGATAGATGGTGAAGCGTCAATATTTCTGTCTTTGCACTCACCACTCACTCATTCTGCAAGATCTGATTGAGTTTGAGATAACTTCTCTGTGAAAGGGGAGAAATGCTAAATCCTTTAGGTGGTAGCAGATGATATAATAAGTGGCATTTGACCAGAAAGATCCTATGGAAGTGACTTCACTGCAGTCATTTTTCTGAGGCTCTGTAAACTGAGAGCCGTCACAGCTGCCCCTCAGGAAAGCAAGTGCTCGGGGGAAGAAATGCATCCCCAAACAGAGAAGACTCTATAACAATATTGCTAACGAGGCGATGTTTAAAACCAAGTGAATGAAGTCAGCCTTTGAGTATTGGACACAAGGAAAGTGTCAGCTAGAATATTTGCTTTCCTGACAATCTTTGAGAGTAAGAGAAATATTGTCTTACTGGATATTCCACTTTTTTGCCTCCAAAATGCAAATTATCTTCTTTCTATCTTCACTACTTCTCCCTTGGTTCAAGCTCTTCTGATCTCTCACCTAAACCATCGCAATGTCCTGCCAGATCTCCCTGCCTCCAACCCATCCTAGGCTCCGGCCACCAAAGTGATCTTTCTCTAATACTCCATCTCTCTAATACATCCTAAAACTCTACCCCATTTAAATCCTGCGGAAGAAAGCCCACACTTCTTAACATGCCCCTAAAAGGCCCTTCATGTGGAAGGCCCTGTCTAACTTTCTGTAGTGCCATCCGCAGACACACTTTCCGATGGGAGATGGGTCAGATGGGCAAAAGGATTGAAAATTATCCTCTGCTTTTCTCGCCATTCTTTCTCTTCAGATGCTTGTAGGGGCAGAAAGTGGGTGATCCCTTTTCTCTCTGTTCATAAAGACCGACGCTCCTATAACAAAAGACAGGTTGACAAGAGAAAAGTATAACATATTTATTACACACGTGCACATGAGTCACAAAACTCATGAAAACTCAAGAAAAGGGCCAGATGGCTGCTGTTTTAACACCCTCTATATTGGGGGAAGGGATTGGGGGTGGGGGGCTGTAAAAGAATGGACCCGAAGACCAGACAGTGGTTTTTAAATGGTTCTCTTTGGATGCTGAATGGGACCAAAGGACAAACAATAGCTTGTGGACGAGTTACAGAGAGGTGAGGGCACGACCGCCTGTGAACAAAGGTTGTGTCATTACACGGATGCAGTGCCCAGGTGCTCTCTCTGCGCTGCCCCCAGCATAGGTGTGTGTCTGGGCGTGGTCACGACTCCCAGTTCCTTCTCTCCTCTAGTGGTTAAGCTTTCCGGGTTGCTTGACAAGATTCCTAAGGAAAGGGTTTTGAGACAGTTGCATTTCTTTTAGAAGAAGTTTTCTTCATCAGATGAGAGAACTTGGAGAGAAAGCCCTTCCGGTGTTCTGGGAAAAAAAGAGCAGCAGAGAGACAGGGAGGCGGGGGAAGGTCAGAGGGAGACCTTGAGGTTGCCTCCTTTTATTTGAGTACATCAAAGCCTACTATATTTGGCGGCATCATTTTCTGCACCCCAGCAATGTTGTAGTCATTTCTTTATTGCTGAGTAACAAATGACCACAAATTTAGCAACTTAAAACAACGTTTATTATCTCACAGTTGCTGTGGGTCAAGAGTCCGGGCCTGGGTTCTCTGCTTCAGGGTCTCGCCGGGTTGCGACTCAGGCGCTGGCGGGGCTGTGTTCTCATCCCGGACTCTGCCTGGGGCAGGGCCCACTGCGAGGCTCTCTCAGGTTGTTTGCAGACTTCGGTTCCTTGAAACTGAAGGACCAAGGCTCTCAGCTCCTACAAACCAGCCGCAGCTCTTTTCCACGTGGGTCCCTCCACAGACGGCACACAACTCCTTCCAAGTCAGTAAGAGAAAGGGAGCAAGACTGCCGGCTAGACGGAGTCTTCTAAAACTCATGTAATCACAGCGGTGACATGTCACCTTTGCCATAATGTATTATTGGTCAGAAACACCTCACAGTCCCCGCCCACACTCGGGGCGTGGACACCAGAAGGCAGGGGGCCCAGGGGCCATCTTCGGGTCTGTCCAGCAGATGCCATAGACTTTCAAGCTTCTGAGCCTTTGCCCACACTCGCTGTCCCCTTTCTCCATTATGCCTGGCTCAAGACCGTGTCTGCCACTTAACCCGCTTGGCTTTCAAAAAGATACTGAGCCACTTCCAGCCTGAGAATCCTCATCAGTAAAACGGAGAGATGACGTGATCCGCCTCATAAGGTAGCTGTGAGGATTAAAGGAGGTGAAGTGCTGGGTTGAGCCCCTGGCAGCGGGGAGCTCTCAGTAGGAGTTTTATTGCAACAAAGATGATTCCTGGGTTCAGCTGAGCTGCCAGCAAGTCCATTGCAGCTAAAAACATTTGTCTCTGGGTGGGGGCTTCCCTCTCCTCTCTGCAGATCCTGCCCTGTGTGGCTTACAGAAACAGCTAACCCCAGGCAGCGTCCTCCTCCTGTGTCCCTCTGTACCCAGACAGAGGGCAGCCCGTGTAGCCCCAGGACAAGCACAGCTCCTGCCACCGCTCTCGAAGCCCTGCTCCCTGGGGGAACGAGGGAGGCATCAGCCACCTTTTCCAGGGCTGCCTCTGAGTACTTTGAATTTCATTAGGGCAATTATTTCAAATGGAATTAAAAGGGTTTAAAATTAGACCCTAAACTCTTAACAATTAGTGACGCAGCGACCTGCCATCCGCAGAGCCACAATAGACCTCTGTCGATTGGTACGTGAGCACAATACCAGTCTCTGGATTTGCATGCACTATTACAATAAACGGCTTTTAATAAAATGAATATTCTTAATTACCGCCGCATTAATAAGCTGCAAATTAGTCATCATTAAAGGCCCCACGGTCCCTCCCCATCTCTCCGAGAGTTGCCGGTGGACTTCACCCACTCAGCTGCTTCTGCAAATGCTCGAGTTTTCCCTCGGCCTCTTAGGAGGCGGGGTGTTGGGGGTTTCACCCCATATTGGCCTCGGGCCAGAGATCTGAATGCTAGGGCTGTCTCTGGGATCCTTTCTGCTGCCTGAGATCCAGCTTCCAGTGTTTTTCAAGCACTGTGCCAGCACAGGTCCCTGAAACACCTTGACTGCATCATTTATTCATCCCATTATCCATTCATTTATTCATCAGGCACCATGTTGGGCACAGAGGGTACCCACTGAGAAGTTATCCAGCATCTGCTTGGACCTCTCCAGTGGCTGGTGGCAGCCCCTGCTGAAAGGTCCTCCTCACAGGAGGCTGAGATCTGTTGGACTCTGACAGGCACTGGGCTCCACCTGTCCGCATGCTCGAGGAAGAGCAAGTCATGGCAGAGAGGAGCCCCGGAGGAGAGTCAACTTGGGCAAGAGCGCTGGACTCGCAGGTCTGGAATCTGCCCCCAAGTCGCTGTGGGAGCTCGGGCGAGTCACCTGCCTTTCTGGGCCTGCGTTCCCCACCTGTATGGTAGAGGCTTCGGTAGAGGCCAACAGCTGGCCCACTTTTTCTGAAGTGCCAGGGAGGAAATATTTTAGGCTTTGCGGGTCATACAGTCTCTGTCATAACTATACAACTGGGCAAAACAGGCAGGAACCAAGTCTGGCCCACAGGCCTGTAATTAGCTACCCCTGGGCTAAGGGAGCAGTAAAAGCCCTGGCAGATCTGTGTTCTGTGAATCTGTAAAAGGGCGATTCTTCCATGGGAAGAACTCGGGGGCCAGCTTTCACAATGGCCATTGAGACTGAATTATGGGCTGTTTTTTTCTTGGAGGTGATTTGTACAAATGGGATAGAGGAGATATGGTTTCCTTTCTTGTTCCATATCGCACCCACCAACACATGTGCTGTGCGCATGCACACACACACGCACATACACACACACACACACACACACACACATGCACGCACAGTAGTGGGCTAAGTGGTGGCCTCCAAAGATGTCAGATCCTAATCCCTGGGACCTATGAATACTAACTATGCTAAAGTTTTTGTGGATGATTAAAGAAGGATCTTGAGATGCGGCAATGATACTAGATTATCTGGAGAGGTTCTACATGCCATCACAAGTGTTCTTTTAAGAAAGAGACAGAGGAAAAGTAGACACAGAAGAAGAGAAGGTAACGAGAAGACGGAGGCAGCAATTGGAGCACTGGGGCCACAAGCACAAGGAATGCCAGCAGCGACCAGAAGCTGGAAGAGGCAAGTAGCAGATTCTGCCCCGGAGCCTCAGAAGGAAGTGTGGTCCTGCCCACACCTTGACTTCAGCCCAGTGAGACTGAATTTGGGCTTCTTGCCTCCAGAACTGTAAGATAATACATTTTTGTTGTTTTAAGCTAAGTTTGCAGTAATTTGTTACAGCGGCCATCATGAACTAATACACATTCTTTCTCTCCTTTAGGAGCCTCTGATGTTCCTTATGCCTCTGTCGACTATATTTTGATTAAAAGGAGAAATAATAATATTATAATAATCCTTTATATGGATTCCTGCATATTGATTTATATTGATAAAACACTTCCATATGCTTGCGGTAGCTCTGTGAAGCAGATGTTAGAGTCTGTGTTTTGCAGAGAAAGAACTAGACTCTCTGAAACGAAAAGTGCTTCACCCAAGGTTCCACTCTATTAGTAGGAGTCAGAGGCAGAACTTGAACCCAGATCTTTTGATTCCAAATCTATACTGCAGGCTATGTTGATGGCGGGGCACTGGCTGCAGGGCAACAAGAATTATGGGAGGCTTGAAGTCAATCGCAACCTGGGAAAACAGTCCCTTTGGAATGGAATGGTACTGTTTGGGTGTCTAGCTAATGCCTGGCTCAGGGTCAGGCTCTGATGAGGATATGTTGTGTGTCCCATTTCTGGGTAGGATGGATGACCCTACCTGAGGACAGCTCTTGGCTGGGGATCAGAAGTTCCACTGGGGAGCTGGAGGACTTGGGGTTTTTGTGAGCCCTGAAGTTGACTCTTTAATTTAGGCCTTTTTGAGTCATTTGTGAAAATCCCAAGCAGCTCTGTCATGAATGCCTGAAAGGGGCACTCTGCCACTAGCTAGTCCAGAATTCTTTCCACCACACCACAGCTGGAGAAACCAGACAGCAGATATGTTGACAGCTTTGTGTGTGCTGGTGGCAAGAGGAGATAACCCAGACGGGAACTCACCATGTCAAAGAGCAACACCCTGTAAGGGAGGCCAGTTGTCTGATTTGCAGCCAGAATCGTGACCTCTACAACGGGGACTCCACCAGGCTAGATCTTTATTTATTACAAAACCTAAATGAGTACTTTAACTCAGGATTCTCTGAAGACCACAACCATATTGATTGAGAGTGATTGAATAACCCACACTATGAAAGGATAATGTATACAATTTATTATGCATTTAATTCAAGCACATTTATTTGCAACAATCACAAATGATCTGTAGTGTGGTATTCTAGAGTTGGAGGACTTACACTACCTGATTTAAAGACTTACTGTAAAGCTGACAGTAATCAAGACAATGTGGTATCCACATAAGGATACACAGATAAGTCAATGGAACAGAATAGAGTCAAGAAACAAAACAGAATAGAGTCAAGAATCAGAACAGAGTCAAGAAATATGCCAAGATGACTCAGTGGGGAAAAGGACAGTCTTTATGGAACAACTGGGTATCCTTAGGGGAAAAAAAACATAAAATTCGACCTCTACCTCACACCATACAGAAAAATTAACTCGAATGGATCATAGACCTAAATATATAACCTAAAACTATAAACTATAAAATAAAATACAGAAAGTACTAACTAACTGTGTATATGACAGTTAATATATGACAAATGACTTATATCCAGAATATATAAAGGGCTCTTACAACTTAATGAGAAGATAACAAAAATCAAAAATGGGCAAAATATTTGATTAGACATTTCACAAAAGAAGGTATACATATGGCTAATAAATACATAAAAAGATGCTCAACATCATTAGTCACCAAGGAAATGCAAATCAAAACCTCAATGGGGTACTGCTCATACCCACTATAATGGCTTAATTTTTTTAAAAAATTGGCAATACCAAATGTCATACATTTCTGGTGGAGGTAGTGAAATCGTACCCCCACATTAGAAAACAGTTGTGCAGTTTCTTATAAATCTTCATATGCACATATTGTACAACCTAGCAATGCCTAAGTATTTGCCCAAGAAAAATACGTGGCCGCAGAAAGACTTATACACAAATATTCACAGTAGCTTTGTTCAAAATAGCCTAAAACTGGAAACAACCCAAATGTCTATCACCTGCTCAATGGATAAATTGTGATACATCCATACAATGGAATACTACTAAGCAATGAAAAAATGAGAACTACCAATACATGCTATAACACAGATGAATCAGACACAAAAGAAAACATAAATCCATGTGTATTACATTCTAGAATAGACTACATTAATTTATAATGATGGAAATTGCATCAGTGGTTGCCTGAGGAGGGACATTCTGGAGGGAGGATTGACTGAGAAGGGTGCAAGGGCACTTTTTGGGGAGACGGAAATGTTCCATATGTTGATTAGTGTGCTGGTGACAAAGGTGCATATATTTGTCAAAATTCAAATTAGTTCATTTTATTGCATGTAATTTATTACCTCAATGAAATTTATTTTTTTAAATATATACGTATTGTGGAGTTCTGATCATTAATTTCCACGTCCTTCTCCAAAAGAAACCAGTAAAAACTCACGTCCAGATATGGACACAAAGACGAATCAGCTCAAATTTTTCTTTTTCTTAATGTTGTTCAAGTTCTACTGATGTGTCCTTCTCAGTTCCGGTCTCACATTGGCCTGCACTGGTACACCACTCCCGTGTGTGAAAGCTTTTTTTCTTATTCTGAAAATGACCAGCCTCTGCTTAGGACGGATATTGGTCTTGGGGGAATGACAGCCACATGCTGCTCTGAGCATGAAACCAACTAAGAAGGAGATACCAGAATCAGGCAGAGAGAGCTGAAAATATCAGGGCCACCTTCACTAAGGTTGATTAAAGGTTTAGGTCAGTGCTCAAATCCGGCTCCCTAATAGTTCTCCCTCCAGCCAGTCACTGGCCAACTGGCCGACCTCAGCCCCTTCCACAAGGACAGACATTCCCTTACGTCGCCTACATGGAGGAAGAGAGAATGCCTGGGTGCCGAAGACACCTGCTCCAAAAGACAGAGAGAACCTAGAAGAGGCTGGGCCATACTTTGTCCTCATTCCAAACACACCCGTCAGTTAAGTCTCAGGGAGGAGAAGTGGGTGAGGAACGGGCACAGGCCAAGAGTGGATGCTCCCGCCACCTAAAAAATATAAGGAGTTGTGTGTGTGGGGAGGTGAGCCAGGAGCAGTGCCCATCATCATGGTGACCACACTGTTTTTCTCAGGGACAATTCCAATTAAAGCTTGCCATTGTGTAGAAACTACAGATGGTGCCCCTTTCACCCTCAGAAGTGTCTCTCTTTGGACAATTAATGATATGGTCATGCCACCTACCAATCATGCGGGAAAGGGTTTGCTTTCCTCCGGTGCTGACGACGACAAATGCCTCTGCCTCCTGCCTGTGCCTTTCTATGTTCGAGGCCCAACAGCTCTTTCTGTCTCCCTGGGCACTACCCACGCAAACACTGCAGGATCAGGAAGGTTTCTAAATCTCATTTTATCTAGTCCCATGAGACCCTTTTGGCAATTTGAATTCAAGCTGAAAATGAGTGGCCCATTGGGCAAATTCAAGATAGTCTGGCATTGCTTGAGCACGGCCACGAAATGTTTGCCCCGTTCAGGGTTTTGCTGCTTAACTTTTTCTTTCTGCTGGCAGGGGGCTGCCTGTGCACCAGGGGAGCTCAGATATGTGCGTGACAGGGTTGTTGTCCTTGCAGAGCTCCTAACTTGGACTATGGTGGCAACCATGCAGCTCATACCCAGGGGGCCACTCGACAGAGAGCCTTGGCAGCTCCAAGAAGGTGGGAGCTTCTTAACAGTGGATGGGAGAGGCCGCATGAGGATGTGGTGGCTGAGCAGGGCCTCCGTGGTGAGAAGGCTTTCTGGAGACAGAGACCAGGGTGAGCCTCTTGGGCTCATGCGTGCAGTATGACGGCTGCCCACTGCATCTCCCACATGCCCCACCCTAGTCCCGGATGGGGCGTGCTCCAGCAGTCCCCCAAAGTGTCACCCCCTTGTCCATGTGCTACACTGCTGCCAGGGCTGTCTTCCCACAGCACAACTCTGGCCATTCTACAACCTGGCTCAAAAACTTGCAATGCCTCCCCATGGCCAACAAAATGGCCAACACTGCAGCCTGTCCCCAAAGGATCACCCCAGTAGAGCTCACTCCTGGCCTACTACTGCCATCTCGCTGCTCTGTCCCGCTGCAAGGCTGCTCTCTCCTCCTTTCAGGTGTCTGCATCATCAGTGAAAGACATCCTCATTCTCCAAGAATGGGCTCAAATGCTCTCTTCTCCCTCCACCCTTCTCTGACTTCAGGCTGCAGCAGCCTCTTCCTTTCCCACTGCATGGCATTCATACTTGTTTGGTAACTCTCATCCATCTGCTTTGTCCTATAAACCACTGGGTTCGTGTGCCTCCCCCTGCCACGCCAGACTTGAGACCCCATAAGGCAGGACTGTGTCCTTCATGTCTCCCTCCCCAGGGGCCAGCCCAGGGCAGGCGATCAGGAAGTTCTGCTGGGTTGTGTGGAAGGATCCCATGGGACAAACCCTCTCATCTCATCAGCATGCCACCACATACTTGACCTGTACCCCATCCATGCCCAGGGCCCCAGAAGGTGCCCTTGGTGACCAGCAAGTTCTTTTTTGGGGAGGAGTTTGCAGAAAGCCACCTGGCCCTCCAGTCATCGTTTTGTCTTTTGGGTGGAAATGCAGGAAAAAAAAATGAAGTATATTAGTTTACTGCTTGATCTCTGCTTCCCCACAGCAGAGCCAAATCTAAAGTGAATATTGATGACTTTACAAAGCCTGGTGTTTGCTATTCACTGAAAACCATTGTGTATTCCCTAAATAGTTCGTTTTGTTTTTGAAAGTTCTAAAAAACTTGCTGTATTGAAATGCATGTTGTTGCATCGATTTTTCTAAAATACACCTTGTTATCTTTTCTTTGGTAATTGGTGACTGGTAATGACTTTGGCAATTTAACATGTTCTTGCAGACACTTTTCCCATTCCCCTTGATAACTGAAGTCAGGAGCGAGGGCCTGTCTGTCAATCTCTGACGCCTGTCAGCCTGCATGATTGACGGCTTTTGGTCCCACAATAGAGACCATTTTTGCAGCCCCCGTTCTGTTATTTTCCCCTCCTTTAATACTTGTGGGGGATGGTGTTTGCTTTATAATCTGCGTTTAAAATCCAACTTGGAATGAGGCCAGCTCCAGAGAAATTATCACAATGTCTTGTTAGCTTTGCATCAGGAAAATTCCCCGGAGAGTTTCTTAAGCTATGATTCCACCTTCTGAAATTACCTCTGCTCAAAAATCTAAGCTTCAGCCTTCGCCGTGATCCCTTCAAATTCCAGGAGAAAGGCCGAGGGGTGCTCTAATAGAGGGCACGACCGGGGGGACCGTGCGCATCTGCCGTGGAGTCGGGCCGGGCCTCTCCCCCGGGGCCTCCCGGCTAAGCCCCCACATAAAGAACGCGGGTCTGCGCGGCGGAGCTCAGCGGAAGAATAAACACTCTGTGCTGCTGGGCAAGCACACGCCTCGAACGCCAGAGCACACAGGAGCCTCTGCCAGCTAGGAGGAAGCCGCGTTCGGTTCAGCTCGGCATCAGCAGGCCACATGACCGCCCGGACCTGGTGGATCAACAACTCGAAAGCAGTATCAATGAGGGTCAAGGGTTTAAGTGATGGCAGGTTTCTCTGTGGTTGTCAACAGTTTAGGGTTCACAGATCCACTTTAGAATCTGATAAAAACAACAACAACAACAACAACAACAACAACAACTATGGCCCCCTTCCCTAGAAAGGTGCACATCCCTTCATGGTCAAATCCTGCCGACAGTTTGGGGGAAGCCGCTCCTCTGCCGTGGTCCACGGCCCTCGGCTGAAGGTGTCCTGCTCTCTGCTGGCGGGTAGCAGGCGGCTCACCCCGTTTCAGAGTCTGCGGTGTCGGATACCGATGTAGCGCTGGCTGCAGGAGCGGAGTCAGTGCAAGGCCGACTCTTGGAACCCGGAGCCCTTGGTCAGAGCTGCCTGTGACAGGAGTGTCGCCTGTGAATGTTCACCCCCAGGTTATGTGTCTGTGGAGACGCCAGGCAGGTGGAAGAGCACTGATCGGGTTCTAGGCAACAAAGAAGGACGACTGGAAATTTGGTGAAACTGAGAACCAAACCGGCATCAGGGAACCAGAGAAAGAAAGAGGCTGGGCGGGTCAGACGGTGGCGGTTTCTGTAGCAGTTATAGAAACCCAGCTGCAGGAACTAACACTGCAGGCACCTTCGTGGTACGGGCCTCCCCTTTGGTGACATCCCCTGGCACATCGTGGGAGAAGATGGCAAGTTGTTCTCAAAGGGACTGAGCCTCTTTGAAAAAAAAAAAAAACCCAAAAAACAAGAAAGTCCAAAACTTAATATTTTTCCCTTCTCTGCTTCCTTTCCATCACAGCCAAAGTACTATCGACATTGTTGTTCCCAGGCTTAAACCCCGGAGAGTCCTCAAGGGGAGAGGGTCTCCCTGTACTCCTCATTCCTCTCAGGATGAGGCCCAAGCTTTCTTTGTGGATTCACAACGCTTTATAAGGGCAATAACACCTGGCATCTAGGGAGCAGGCATGCATGCCAGGTGTTGGCACGCATCATCTCGTCTAATCGTGTCACTCAGCGATGTTGATGGGCGTGGTAGGCAGAATAACGGCCCCCTAAAGATGTCCACATCCTAATCCCCAAAACCTGTGAATATATCACCTTCCATGACAAAAGGGACTTTGCAGGTGTGACGGGAGATGGTCCTGATTACCCGGGTGGCTCCAGGGTAATCGCAGTCCTGGTGAGAGGGAGGTAGGAGGGCCAGAGTCAGAGAGGGAGGCTGGGGCGGAAGCGGAGGTTGGAGCGATGCCCCCGTAAGCCAAGGTGTGCGGGCAGCCAAGGTGTGCGGGCAGCGGAGAGAGGGAGGGAGGCGTTCTCTCCTCTCCAGAAGGAACACAGCTCTGCTGAGTCCTTGATGTGGGCGCACGAGACCCATTCTGGACTTCTGAACTGCATGATATTACGTTCGTGCTGTTTTAAGTCACCATGCTTGCGGTAATTTGTCACAGCTGCAACAGGAAGCTAATACAGTAAGATTAACCTTCCTTTTTCCTCCAGATGCAGACACAGGATCTCAGCGAGTTTATGTGATTTGCCCAGAGTTTCAACATATAGAAGTATCCAAGTCTGCATTCAGTAGGAAGTCCGTCTGGTTCTAAACACCCATGACCTTAACTATCTGGCCACACTGCCACAGTGGGCTCAAACCTCGTCATCAGCCTCCTGTCCTCCCTCCCTGTGCTCCAACCCCACCCAATGCCCTCCCTCCCTCTGTCATCACCTCTCCCTGGAACACCCTCCCCCCTTTACACTGCAGACACCTGGGGGCCAGGCTCTACAGCCACCGTCCAGAAGAGCTGCTCCTGCTTCAGAATGAACCACGTGCTCTGTGCCAGCACAGCCTGGTCAGGGGGATGTTGGCCCAAGGGGACCACCTGCCTCCAGAGCAGAATTCTCCAGGCCCCGGCGCTGAGGTCTGCAGTTCCATACACTAGAATGTGCACTGTAAGAGCCACCAAGGGGGTATTTGCCTCCCTGCTGGAATGTGACTTTCACCAGGGTCTTTCCTTTTCAGTTCTGTCCCCTGCACTGGTCCATTGTGATGATTAATTCTACATGACAACTCGGCGTGTCCACAGAGCCCAGATATTTGGTCAAACATTATTTTGGATGTTTCTGTGACGATGTTTTTTGGATGAGATGAATATTTAAACTGGTGGACTTTGAGTAAAGCAGATTTCCCTTCACGATGAGAGTGGGCCTCACCGAAACTGACCGCTGAGCAACAAGGAACTCTGCCAGCAGACTGCTCTGGACTCGAGCTGCAGCTCCTCCCCGGGTCTCGGCCTGCCGGCCTCCCCTGCAGATTTTGAATTCACAATCCACGATCACACGAAGCAACTCCTTAAAATAAATCTCTCTCTCTCTCTGCACACTTACACCCCATTGTTCTGTTTCTCTGGAGAATTCTGCCTAACACACCAATTAATAAATATTTTTCATATGACTTCAGGGTGGGATTCATAGATGGCCTTTGTAAATTTTCTCTTACACCTAAAAGCCCTGCAAGCATTATTTCACAGAAGGTCTAGGAGCCTAGAGTAGTTGGGCACTTTCCCCTGAATCAGGATTCCCGAAAAAATGATAGGTGTCTTTTACAGATAGGAAGGCACCGTCCCTCTGAGGGGTCTCGCGTGAAGAGGGCTTCTTGCTGTGCCCGGGTCCTAGGGACCGGGGGCAGCTGAGGGGCAGCAGAGCCTGGGGTCTGGCACACTCAGACTAATGAAGCCAGGCACGCTAGCCCACAAAACAATCGTGAAAATATCATTCACACTTTCCGACGATGCTTTTTGAGTAACTGCTCAAAAACTAGAGCTGTAGGCACCTGAGAGTCCCCCCCCCCCAGGTCTCTGGTATACCTTGCAACATTTCATTCATCATTTCAATGAAATTTTTATGTGCCTTCTATGAGGCAGGCACTAGGAATACAGAGGTGAACCAGACAGAAAAAGTCTCTTTCTTCATGGATTTTATTTGCTAGTGGGGGTAGGAATCGGGGAGAAAGGACAGTTAGTAAACAAAAAATAAAATAAAATTTAAAAGACATAATCAAGGCCCCCATGAAGAATTAAAGTCTTATTTCTTTCCCCTTGAATCTGGGAAGGCTTGCGACCCACTTGTAACCAGTAGGATATGGCAGAGGACAGCTATGTATGATTTCTAAGGCTGGTTATAAAAGATGATGATGCTTCTGTCTTGTGTAGTAAAACATTTGCCCTGAGTGTCATAAGAGCCAGCCAACTAGCCTAAGACTGCCATATTGTGAGGAAGCTCAAATTATTCTCCCTCAAAAGACCACATGGAGAGGCTCTCAGATTACACACAGAGAGAGAGAGACATGCCCAGCCAGCTCCAGCTGCTCCAGCCCTTCACTATTCCAGCTCCTGGTACCATGACTGCAACCGCATGTGAGATGCTAAGCCTGACCACCCTGCAGAGCCCTTCCCAAGTTTACAAACCCACAGAAACTATAAGAGATAAGATTGTTGTGTTAAGCCACTAAATTTTGGGGTTGATCTATTACACAGCAATAGATAACCAGAACAGACAGGGATGGGAGGTAAGGGACTATTTCATAACAGGAGGCCAGAAAAGCCTCTCCAGTGAAATGACACATGAACTGAGAACTCGATGACAAGAGGAGCAGCCACATGAAGGGGAAGGGGAGGCGCCCTCCGGGCAGAGGGAAGTGCAAGGGTCCTGGTGCAGCAACCCCCTGGGATGCTCACAGAGGAGCAAGAAGGCCAATGTGTTGGGGCATTAACAAATGAGAGGGTGAGTAGATGGAGAAAGGGTCAGAGAGGTAGGAAGGAGGCAGATCACAGAGAGCCTTTTAGGCTGGGTGACCAGATGTCCCAGTTTGCCTGGGACAGTTCTGGCTCAGGTCTATGGTTCCACCATAATTTTATGGCCACCCAGCAAAAGCCACAGTCAACAGCCTGGTATGCTTTTTCTTCATTCTCCACTGTCCCCAGGCTGACCCCTGTGCCTCCCACCTCCACCTGCACACACTCCATCCTGAACCTCAGAGACACTTCCTTCCCTCTCGAGCATCCCTCTCCCAGCTTTGCTGTTTGCTCCCTTCATTCTTATCCATGTTGGAAACAGCCAAGTCCTTGCATGATCCCAGACTGTGCCTTCAACTTAGTGGGAGATGTGGAGAGACTGTCTGAAGAGGTCATTTAGGGTCCAAGGTCCTGGGTGCAAGTTCTAGATCCACCGTGTCTGGCCTGCATGACCTAAGGTGGCTTGCTTCCCTTCTCAGTCCTTGAGATTCTTATCTATTAAGTAGAAATTTAAAATGTCGATTTCACAGGGTTATTTCAAAAAGAGCAGGTGACTATTTGCCAAGCAAGAGTTGGTTTCAAGTCTGAGGCTTGGCAAGGTGCTATGGTTTTGATGTCCCCTCCGAAACTCAGCCGAAATGTGATTGCCATTGTGATGGTAGCAAGAGGTGGGACTCTTAAAAGATGATTAGACTATGAGGCTCCACCCTCTGAATGGATTAAAGCCGTTATGGCAGGAGCGAGTTCCTGCCCCTCTTGCACCCCATCATTCATTCTCGCCCTCCCTTGTCCTTGCGCCATGGGAGGACGCAGCAAGAAAGCTCACACCAGATGCTTGATATTGGACTTCCCAGCCTCCAAAACTGTAAGAAATAAACTTCTTTTCTTCATAAATTACCCAGTGTGGTAGCTATTATTGTAACACAAAATGAACTAAGACACAAGAGGAAAGAGATTTTAAATCAAAACAAAAAAGATTATGATTGGACACAAGGAAGAAATGCCTGATGTTTGGGGGGAGAGATAAAATCACCAGAAGGTTCACTCTGGGGATGTTTAAGGTGAAAATAGCTGGTTCCCTCCAGAACAAGGTGGATCTGTACTCCTGGTCTAGAGGCTGGGGTCTGGAGGGGTGACCTCAAGATCTCTTCTGTTAATTAATGAGTGAATATATTCACTCAAACAGGCTTGGATTCAAGTCCCAGTTCTCTCACTTGCTGGCTGGGTCAGGTTGGACAAAGCACTGCCTCAGTTTCCTTACCTGTAAAAGGGGATAAATAATAGCACTTATTCTTAGTGGTGGTGGGGGGGGGTGGTAAATTAAACCAGAAGAGTATGAAAACACAAACCCTGTGCATTACACATGTGAGTGCTAAAATAATGTTAGCCTGCTTTTTCCTGCTTACAGTGGACCAGGCACTGGGTTAGACTCTGGGGAGGAATATAAACACAGAAGCGTTTCCAGGGTAGTGATGAGGAAGAGGCAAGTATTTGCATAAGCTGCCATCACACACATTTAAGCCAATGAAAGGGTAGAGGCAGGAAAGCAGGTAGCCACTGAGCAATGGAGAGGGTCCCCCCAACCCCTGGTGGTTTCCCTTGTCCTGGTTTCAATTCCAATGAGTTCTGGCTGAGTTCGCTGTCTGCGAGACCTCTGTGTTCTTACAAAAGCCATTGTCCGCCCTTATTTGAGCGTACTCCTTTGTAAGCAGTGATCCTTACTCCTTTGTAAGCTGGAATGTAAAAATGTTAGAAAGTTGTCAGCATGTTTTGGAAGCCCAAGGAAGATGAAATTGATTATTTCCTGTTGCAGCTGGGAGAGGTTTGAGAGCCAGGAGCTTAAAACTTAGGTAGGACTTGCACCTACATTTTTTGGGGGTGAGACTTCTGTGGAGCAAAGAGTAAATGGTCAGAAGGATGGAAGCTGGAAAATGCAGGGGATATTCAAAACCCAGGGGGAGGTACCACCTGTCAGGAATGTGAGATGTTTGATACAGAGTGGGGAGCCACAGGGCTGGAGACAGAAGGAAGAGCCGAGTCCCTTAGGCTCCAGGTAACAGATTGAGGAGCTAGGACTTCATTCGTAGAAAGCAGGGCATCACCATCAATGCTTTTAGGCACAGGGACAACAGAGTCAGGGAAGGTGAGCAACAGGTCAGCAGGAAGGGGTGTTCTGACTGGCCAGCTTGGTCATGTGTCTATACCTGTGCTGGGAAACATCCTGGCAGTCCACCAGGATCACATGGAATGAGCGGAGAGTTTCCCAAAGGAACCAGAAGGAAGACATTGGAAACACGTGCTGAGAAAAACAACAACAACAACAACAAAAACCAAAAAACTGTAACTTTGTCAGACATTTGCTAGAACAACAAAACTTGGGATGGGCTGAGAGGTCAACATAGAAGAGAAGGAAAAGGCAGAAAAATTCAGTCATAGGGGTGTTCATTGCAGCATTGCTCTTAGTAGTAACAGCTGGAAACCACCAGAAGGTCCAGCAGCAAGGGACTGATTAAATAAATTACAGACCATCCATTCAATGGGGCTATACAATGACTTAAAAAGGAAACAGTAGACGTTATGGTTTGAATGTGTCCCCCAAATTTCGTATGTTGGAAACTAAATCTCCAAATTTATACGTTGATTTAAGGTGGAGTTTTGGGAAGGTAATTAGGATTATATTAACATAAGGTCATCAGGGTGGGGCCCCTGTGGTGAGACTGGTTGCTTTGCAAGAAAAGGAAGAAAGACCAGACACTCATGCTCTTGCTCCCCTTGCCATGTGATGTCCCCTCTGCCACGTTATGACCCTGCACGAGGCCGTCAGAAGCTGACCAGAAGTGTCTGGCTGATCTTAGATTTCGCATCTCCATAATCATGAGCCAAAATAAACATTTTTTCTTTCTCTTTTTTTTTTTTTTTTTGAAACAGGGTCTCACTCTGTCACCCAGGCTGGAGTGCAGTGGTATAATTGTAGCTTATGGAAGCCTCCAACTCCCAGATTCAAGCAATCCTCCCGCCACAACTTCCCAAAGTGCTGGGATTACAAGCATGAGCCACTGTGCTCTATTAAACCCCTTTTCTTTATAAATTACCCACTCCCATGTATTCAGTTATAGCAACAGACAACGGATTAAGATAGCAGATTTGCATGCACAGGCACGGAAATGTATCTATGAGACAGCAGAGTGTGGAAAAAAAGTGGTAATGAACACAGTGACTGAACAATGTGTATAACGTGATCCTATTTATGTTGATAAAGTGATGTAGCAAATCTTTTCTTAAAAATTTCAAGAAGGCTGACTCTTACAAGAACAGCAATCACAGAAGAACAGCACTTTTGGGGAGTGATGCTTGGGGGTGAGGGCTCCGTGTCAATAGAATTCAGGAGAACACAGCCCAAAGAAGGAAGAGGCGGTGGGAGGAAGCAAGAAGAGATTTTTAGCAGCTGCTGTGAATGAGACACTGAGGAGACAGAGAGATGTCTAAAGCCAACTCAGAAAACTGTGAAAAGCCCCTGCATTACCTTTTTAAGGAAACCAACAATAAAGATTTACATTATTCTTCAGGCTTCTGCAGTCCGATTTGGGTTATTTTGGATGACCGTTGAGCAGAGACTGGCCTTAAAGGCTTCTTGGATATATTTGGGTCACATCCATATATATTTATATAAGCATTTAAAAAAAGTCTGAAACTGTACACCAAACTGTCAACAATGGTTATCTCAGAAGGATGAAATATCAAGGGACTTTTACTTTCTCTGTAAAAAAATTTTTTTACCTAATCTTGCATTATAAGAATAAACAATACAGAGATAAAGAAAGGAAAAGGAAAAACATCTACTGAACTCAAAGTGCAGAGTAAATAAATACATGTTAGCTACAAGCATACTCAGCAAACAGTAATTAAGTAACAAATTAAATAAAGCTAGAAACAAAGACTAAAATGGTGAAAACCCAAGACAATGGGAGACCTCCTCCCTTCCCCACCCCTCCAGCAGTGCCAAGCAGAGGCCTTGCTGCTGGGGGCCGAGGCTAGGCTCCACTTCCAGGAGAAGCCTGAGGCTGGAAAGTCTCTAGCCCACAGGCTAAGGGCTGTTCCAGAAAGGGCTGCTGGGAGAGGAGGCCCAGGGACAGATGGTGGGGGTGGTTAGGGGAGTAGAGACGCATGTGTTAGACCTGTGTGCCTGTGTCTTAGCTACACTCTGAGTTCTCTCTCCTCCCCTCCTCAGCCCTCCCCTGCCCTTCTCTCTCTCTCTCTCTCTCTCTCTCTCTCTAAATCTCAGTCGGGTTCAGCAAATATTATGGGAGTCAACTCTGTATAAGACCCCATTCTGCTCTTAGAATGCATTGCAGTGACAGGGTGGGGGCTCCCAAGAAAACCAGGAGAGCAAAGTGTAGGCAAATACCCCTTCCTGGAAGACCAAGGTGACACTCGAGCACAGGTGGAGAATTTGGGCCAGTGTACAGCAGGCAGGCAGCATGGCTGGAACCCAAGCGCAGGGTCCTATCCGCTCCACGTTCAAGATCTGGTGACCCGGTGAGGCAGAAGTGTAGGATGTGCAGGAAGGAACAGCAGGATCCAAGTCCCAAGAGTGAAGGGCCTGGAATGTTCTACTTAATAGCTGAGACCTTACCTTCTAGGCCTTGGGGAGTGACGGTCAGGTGTGCATTTGATACAGATCCCTGGAGCTGATGTGGGGGACTGTCAAGAGGAAAGAGTAGAGGCAGGCGCAGAGTGACAGGGCTATAGGGCAGTCCAGGCCCGGTGGGATGAGGTCCCAAGTGAATGCAGGTGGGATGAGAAGATGCTGAGAGAACTGTGCACATGTTTGGTCGGGTGGCTGTGATCTGGGGCAGGTAACAGGGAATCTCAGTGAATCTCTCAGCAGACTGCCTAGTTCTCCGAGGAAACAGCCTCTTGTTTGTGTCATTCATTCACCCTATTGCATAGCATTCATTCACTTGACAGACTTTTTTTTGGTTTTTTTGAGACAGGGCCTTGTTCTGTCACGTGGGCTAGAGTGCAGTGGCATCATCTTAGCTCACTGCAACCTCAAACTCCTGGACTCAAGTGATCCTCCTGCCTCAGACTCCCGAGTAGCTGGGACTACAGGTGTGCAGCACTATGCCTGGCTGACTTTTCTATTTTTTGTAGAGATGGGGTCTCACTATATTGGTCAGGCTGGTCTTGAACTTCTGACCTCAAGAAATCCTCACAGCTGAGCCTCCCAATGTGCTAGGATTACAGGCACGAGCCACCGCACCCAGCTTGACAGACATTATTGATGCTTTCTCTATGCCCAGTCCAGGCCAGTCACCAAGATACAGACGTAAATGGGACATAATTCCTGCCATCTAGCAGCTTAGAGTCCACTAGGGAAAGCAAATGTTACATACTGATTGTAAAAATGGCCCCAATTATTCCTCAACCTGCATATACAGGCCTTTGCAAAGTGACTTCACGGTTCCTCTTATGAGGTGGAATCTCTTTCCCATACCTAAATCTGGGCTGGTCTTGTGATCTGCCTTGGCTGATAGAATGTCACGGGTCCAAGCCTGTTCCCAGGAGGTTTGGGGTACTGCTACATTGTCTCTTGGAACTTTGCTGTGCTGTGAAAGACCACATGGAATAGAGCCAAGTCAGCTCAGTTGTCCCAGCTGGGACTGAAGCATTTATTAAAAAGCACAGCCAAGATCAGCCCAGCCCAGCCCAAACCAGCGACACTTCCAGATGACTCAGATTCACGAGCAGCAATAAATAATTTTTAGTTTACACACCACATCTTGGGTGGTTTGTTATGCAGCAATAGCTAACTGATACGGGATATAATAAACTGATTTTCTCAAAAAACGTACTGTAAAAGCTTATAACCTGGATGTCGCCAGGGCCTCATAAACATCCTCTGTTCTCATCCTATGCCTGTGAAGCAGGAATCGGCACTGGATCTTACTCTGGGGAGATGATTCTTTGTGGGGCTCTTGCATTTCTGCACATTTTGCAAGCAAAGGCACTGCCTTTGGCACCATCTTTTAAAGGATATTTGTATAATGAACAGCCTTGGAAACTAGAGAGAATTTCTCTCCAGAGCAATGGGAAGGTGCATTGGTTGTCCAACATAATAAAAATGCCTCTCTCCAGGGCACATTTCAAGCAGGATTGCATACTCATTATAAAAGGTTTGGGTTCCCTAAGCTAGGGGTTCTTGTCGTGAAACCCACAACCTGGGCTGCAGATACTAGGTGGCTCTTTTTGTGTCACCCTTTGGGAATCGGAGCTTGGGGGACCAGCACAAATGTTGGCACTCCGCGTCATGAAGTCCTTGTGTCTTATTCACAAGTCTCATGTCTTCAGCCTGCATCCATGACACTGCGGCTGGCTGACTTGGTACCCTGCATGTAAGGCGGATCTCAGACCCTTCGCAGTTCTTGATACTTACCCTTCCAGGAACAATTTGTTCCAATTCACAAAGCCCTGGTGAATAACAACTTTCACTAAAGATGTCATGGAGAGACAAAAGATTTACAGAGCATATCACACACAAATCTTAACAAAAATCCCCCATGAAATATTTATTTCCTCTGCATAGCCCCCCAAACGTCCTCCACGGCCATCAGCTGCCTCTTCTCCCCACAGGCTCTTCCCCATCCCACGCCCTCCCCTCCTGAGTCACTCTGCTGTGCTGGCCCAGGCCACCCGGATCTCCACCCTCCTCCCCCAGGTCCTTCTACAGCTCTTGCTGTCCTCAGGAAGGGACATCTGGCACAGGCTCCCCCAGCTTTTCCAGGCCAGCCCCCCACCCCATCACCCGGGATGACACACAAAGGAGCCTTCATAGACTCCACCCTTCTTAGAAGGTCGCTGGATAGGAGAAATAATTTTTTTTAAAAACTTTTTCATTTCACAGGTTTTTTTTGTTTGTTTGGCCACAAAGATTCTAACAAAGATGTAGGCAATCTTTGAAGGCATAAAAGAGAGGGAACATATTTTTGAATGAGAATTTAGTAAGGCTTTGTAAACGGTGCCCGAAGGGTGAATAGATAGCTTTTCCAAAGACAGAAGAGAGCAAGAGCCTGCGAGGTGGCAATGTGACGAGAGAGAGAGGACTCCTCCGAGGCTAGAGTCCTGGGGTCGGGGGCGCAATCCCTGAAGACCTGGGGTACACTTAAATTTGCAGAACAGAATGACCCACTGAAACCACCATAAAATGTAGCCCGTCCCTGGGTGCTGGCCATGTGTGTGAGGTTCTTTAAATTCACACATGAAATATCAAAGCACCAGGGCTTGTAACCAAAGGAAACACCCACTAATCATAGTTTTCTCCAGGAACACCCTAACTGACATTTTAATTAACAAGCTGTTCTCCCCCCCACTCCGTTTTTAATATAAGGACTTCTTGTTGCTTTAAATCTAAAATTAATTAAGTGAGAGTTCTCCTCTGGAGTGGAGTGTATGGCTCATGCTAAATGGACGGGAGTGATAAGGTAAGATATATGGCTGGGGTGGGGGCTGAAAAATTCTTTGCCTCTGCAGCTGAGGCAAACCAGCCACTCACTCAGGACCTGGGCAGCCTGGACTTTTTCCAAAACATGTTCCATCTGACCCTGCAGCCCAGCTAAGACCTAGAATTACAGAAGCTTAAAACGCTGCCATGAGGCCCTGCGTCACCTGGCCCCTGCCTCTTTCTCTGACCTCATTCCCAGCTCATTCATCCACCTGCTCCAGGTCCAGGCACACTGCCCTTCTTGCTGTTTCTGAACAGGACAAGCCTGTTCCCACCTCGAGGCATTTGCACTTGCTGTTTCTTATGCTTGGGACACTCTTCCAGGTGCAAGATCCCCTCTCTCTCCATATCTTTTCTAACCACCCCTGTCTCAAATACTCATCAATCCTTCTCCCCCTACGGCTCCCCTGATTTACTATCTTCGTAATCATTACCACTAGCTGAAGCCGTGCATCATGTGTGTGGTTACTCTGCGTCTCTCGCTAGGACGGCAGCCCCAAGAATGCAGGGCCTTGTGCCTGGGTCACTCATGCGTCCCCGCACCTTGGACATAGCTGACGCTCAGAAATGGGTTGTTGACTACATGCAGGGGTGCTATTCCTTCTCCTGGAATGCTCCCTCCCCGCTTCCTCCCACCTTTGCCTGCCTGACTCATGCTCATTCTTCTGGTCTCAGCTTAAACCGGAAGAGTTCTTGATCCTCCTACTACAGATTACGCTGGGCCTCTCTGATACTCTCCTCTACAGCACTCATCATAAGTGAAATCAGTGATTGTTAGAATGGGTTATGTAATGTCTCTCTAGAATGTAAGCTCCAGGAGGGCAAGGAGTCAACGAAACACTCCATAATTAGTAGCTGCTATTTTACTTTTACTTCTATCACCATCGTCATCATCATACAAAATTCTTCTGGCCAAGGCAAACAGGAGGAAAATCTTCCAAGATAGCCTCCGACGTAGCGGTCCTCTCTGATGGGCAAAGGTGTTTACAGACTGCAGGGGGCGGCTGTGTGACCCGAGTACAGGACCCAGGCGTCAGTTCCAGGGAGCAAGTGCAGTGCTGAGACCTGGTCTTGCTATTGCAATTTGTTCCTCCAGGCGATGAGTCAGCTGTATAGTATCGCGTCATTTTGAATATAACATATTTTATTTATCTATTCTTCTCTTGATAGACACGTTAGGCTGTTTCTAATTTTTTGCTGTGACAAATAATTCAGTAATTATCCCTTCACTCTCCTGCATCATCAGATCTTTCCCTCTCTACTGGATCGCACCCACCAGCCAACAAACATTGTAATTCTCTCATCTTAAAAAAACATAGGAACAATACAAACACAGCCTTGTACCCCTACACCCCATCCCCATTTCTCTACTCACCTTGATAGCGAAACTCCCCAAAGAGTTGCTTTTTCTCCATGGCTCCACCCCATCTTCTCCTGGTCTCCCTCGAGCCCCCTCCTGGGAGGTCCTTGATCACCACTCCACCAAAACACCACCTGGCCAGGCTGCTGGTGGCCTCCATGCCACCGAATCCCACAGTCAGTTGGCTGGCTTCCTCCCACTGAATCATTGTGGGCATGTGGCACGTGGCACGTGGGATGGTTCCTATTTCTTGGAAACTCTGCTCATGCCACTCTTTCTTGGTCCTCATCCTGCGAGGGGCCACTTTTTAGTCTCCCTTTCTGATTTCTCTTTCTCTCCCTGTGCTCCAAACAATGGCAGGGCCTGGGATTCAGTCCTTAGACCTCTTCTTGTCACTGCCCACACTCACTCCCAGAAGGATTCGTCACCCACAGCTCTGAGAGCCATCTGCACGCTGCCGACTTCCACGTTTCCACCGGTGAACTGACCTCCCCACCCAACTCCAGCCTTACAAGTGCAGACACCTTCTTGATGTCTTTGCTTGAATGTCCGATAAGCTTATTAGATTCAGCATGCACCCACTTGCACACACACGCACACGTGCACACACACCAAATCCTGTTACTTGCAGAGTCTTCCCTCGCCTTCATAAATGGCAGTTCCAGTCTTCCAGGTGTTCAAGCCAAAACCACGGGGCCAACCTGGACTCATCTTTCTCTCACACTCTCTATTCCATCCCTCAGCAAATCCTGACAGCTGCACCTTCCACCTTGGATACATCCTGCACCTTCCACCTCTGGATACATCCCCACCCCACCACTTTGGCCAACCCCCCATCAGCCCCCACTAAAGCATTGTGAGAGCCCCCCTTCTCTCTCCCACCCTTGCCCTACCCCTAGTCTGTTTCCAACACAGCCCGAGCCGCCAGAGCAGTCCTTGTGAAATGCTATGAGAGCATGTTGTCACTCTGTTCAAAACTCCCCAATGGCTTCCCATCTCTCCCTACAGTGGCTGACAGGGCTCTGCACAAGCTGGGTCCCGGCCATCCCCCCATGTCATCTCTTGCCAACTACCTCCTGCTGCCCCAGCCCTCCCTGCTCTGGCCACACTAACCCACCTGCTGTTCCTCAGACTCCCCAAACCCCTTCACCTGAAGGCTTTTGGAGGAGCACTTGAGCCCTCTGTCCAAAATTCCCCTCCCACAGACATATCCTCACCCTTCACTCTGCCCAACGTCTCCTGGCCAAGAGGCCTTCCCTCACTGCCTGTCTCAGTGACCCCGGCTGCCGTGACAGAAGTGCCATCGACCGAGGACTTAAACAACAGCATTTATTTCTCGTGGTTCTGGAGGCCGAAAGTCCAGGATCAGGGTGCCAGCGTGGTCAGTTCTTGTTCAGGGTCCTCTTCCTGGTTTCCTCGCATGGCAGAGAGAGGGCTTGTGTCTCTTCATCCCCTCATGAGGACACTAATCCCATCGTGGGGGCCCCACCCCCGTGACCTCATCCAAACCTAATCACTCCCCAAAGGCCCACCTCCAAATGCCATCACATGGGGAATTAAGGCTTCCACATGAATTTGGGGGAACACATTCAGCCCACAGCACTGCCCTACGTAGCGCAGCCACCCCCTCCAAGGGCTCCCCCCACCTGAGCTCGCCTCACTTTCTCTGCAGCACTTACCACCACCTGCCATACTCTTTGCTTAACTCATTTGCTCGTTTATTGACTATGATCTGTAAGCTGTTCGAAGGAAGGGGGTAGTGTGCGTTTTGTTTGCAGAACACACTGAAGGTGCATAATAAAGACCCTTCTTCTGACAACTGGAGAGATCTGCTCAGATGTTCTCTGAGGTCCATTCCAGCTCCAGTGTTCCCTGAGGCAACTCACTTGACAATTATTTATTGACTGACTACAGGCCCAGCATTCTTCAAGGCTCAGTGGGTGTGTCTGTCAACAGGAGAGGCAAAGTCTTGCTCTCATGAAGCTTGTATTCTAGCAAGCCCACTTAGAAAATCAGTAAGGACATGAACAAGGAGACGGTGTAAACTCAGACCATGCTCAGTGGCACGCGGAAGAGTGAGGGGGTGGGAGGGGATGCTGCAAAGGCCTTTCTGAGGAGGTGCTGTCTGGGTGGCACCTGAATGGTGAGTCGGAGCCAGCTGTGGGGAGATCGAGGGAAACACTCCGAGCATGGGGAAGCAAGCAGAGAGGCCCCAAGATCAGCTCAGCAATTCCGGGAAAAGGAAAAAGACTGGGGAGGCCGGAATGAGGGAGCCGGACATGCAAATACCTGGAGAAGCACATTCCATCTGGAGGAACAGCGGGGGCCCAGGCCATCGGAGGGTAGGTCAGGAAGGCTGCCTGGAGGGACCAAGAGAAGGGCACTGACGCCAGAGCAGGGGGAGGAGGAGAGGGGCAAGTGCAGGGGTGGGAGGCAGGGCCAGAGCTGAGAGCCTTGTACAGCCCGCAAGGGTTCCAGACTTTGTCCTAAAAACAACTGGAGGACAATGACGTCTTCTATGCAGCAAAGCCACGTGCTCAGACTCGCTTCCCTAAGAGAAGCTACATGAAGCATGAGCTGGAGGGAACAAAAGCAGCTTTAGGGAGACAGGTTAGGAGTGACACTTGTCAATCTATGACTGCTTATCCTCTGAAAGCCCTCCTTGGATTTGGGGACGCGCCGTTCTGGGAGTCCTGAGGGGAGGCGGGTCCTGTCTGCATGCCACAAGCTGGATGACAGGGACTTGCTGTCCTTGACCCTGCAGCTGGTCAGCTAGCGGCACCTGCCTGGGGCTCAGATCTGGAGCTCGTGACACAGAGCAACTGGGGATATTCAGAAGTTGTGGAGGTGGTGGTGTATGATGGCATTCACCGTGTCCATCAAAGGCCACGCTGTTCTGTTCTAATGCAGGCGATGGGCTGGGAGGACACGGGAGTGTTGGGGAAAGCAGAGGCCCCATCCAAAGGGGCAACCACTGCCCAGCGCCAGCGACCAGGGCCAGGCAGGTGACTGAACCCAGTGTTGCCAGATCTTCTGATTCCCCAAAAGAGCCCAATTTTTAATGTAAAATCTCCCAGTTGTTATGCTGATTACAAATTCAAATTTTAAAAACCCTACAGATTGGGGCAAGGAGATCAGACAGAACTTGGTGGGGGGACCAGTTTATAACCTCTCTCCTCCCTCCTTTATCCTTTGGTGATGAGGAAGTCCTTCTCTGCATCTAACGAGGTCAAAAGGGGAGCATTTTAGCAGAGGGCTGGGAGACAGTCAGCTGGAGATGGAAGTTTCTTGGCTGAAAGAAAGAAGCTGAGCTTCCACTGCTCCCTAAAGCACAGGAGTCCAAGGGCAGAGGCAGAGCTGAATCCAGAGGATGGGAAGTTGTGGGACCTCAGGATTAAAGTAGCTGCAGCTGGGATGGAGAAGGCCCAGGGTGGAGAAGCAGAGCAAAGACCCAGGGAGGCTGCCCCACCTGTGGGTGGCTCTGCCCATCCCAAAGCATCAAGGTTTCTCTGGAGAGAAACCAGCCACATCAGGCCGGGGGAAGAGGGAAGGGCAAGGCTTAAGAGACCTGGGCTCTGCCCCCAGTGCACGAAATGACCTTGGATCTGTCACCAGCTCTCCTGGGCCTCAGTTTCCCCCTCTACACCGTGAAGGGGTGGAGCTAGATGAGATCTAGAGCATGTCCGACTCTGCAGTCCTTCGACGCTGGGACCGCCCCCCCCCCCCAACCCCGACAGCTGGAGGGTGAGCATGCTTTCTGGAGATGTTCCACAGGGCAGCTGGAGGAGCCGGCAGAGACCTCCCCCCAACCACGCACTGAGCAATCATTTCTGGAATAACTTCAGATTCAAGCAGCTTTTGTAAACTGCCCCGTTTAAATTAAAACAAATCAATATGCTTTCTAAAATTTAGTCTCAGCTAAACAGCTGTGACAGTTCATAGCAACCTGAACTTGAAATGAACCCACCCTACGTATAAATAAAGCCTTTGATGTCTTCATTAGTTTCTCACATGCCATTTTTTCACAGTCTATCAGGCTAAGTGCTTTGCAACTTATATATATTTTTGCAGGAGGAGTATTTAACCTTCTGATTAGTCACTGCAAGCAGCACAATGACAGAAACCCTGATTTTGCACACAATGAATTTATTGATAGATTTAGCCCATTAGCTGTATTTACCTGTCAGTTCTATGGACACTAATGAGTTGTTTTTCAAGGACTAATGAGAACTGTAATGGCTAATGGATGTTTACAGCTTCACCGCGCCGCACCATGTGATGCCGTGAGCGCCCGCTCCCGTCCCTCCGACTCTTTAATTGGCACCATCAGAGGACTCTTTAATTACATTTGAGCAGACAATAAAGATCCTGGCCAAATCAATGGGAGGAAGGCAGCGAGCTGGATGCAGCAGGAGGCTGGTCACTCCAATGGGCACCAGCCCGATGCTTCAGCCAGCACTGTTACTTCCCCCTGACACCCTTTGGCAGAAGGAAGTGCTGAAGGATGTCCTGGCAAGACATGTCTTTACAGATCTTCCCCCCAGGTCACCTCCTGGGCCTGTGGAGCAGGACTGGAGGTCATTGTCCTGCCAGGGGAGTACAGTCCACAAAGGGGTGACCCTCCAGGCGTTGGCTAACTGAGCACCCTTGGGTCCTTGCATTTAGTTAAACTTTTTATTCATTAAGGACATGTCTTCCTATGTGTGATATCCAATGATAGGGCCCTGGCTAAGGTCAATATTAACCAGACAATCTTAACATTAGCAAGGGAGAATTGGCTCATGAAAAATTTACAAAGAAAAACCTGATGTTTGCAATACTTATCCACTCATCCAGGTGTTTATCCATTTCTTCTGCATTTATCAAGTACCCACTAAAGAAAAATGCACCAAAAAAGGTAGAAATATGGAACATCTTACCAAGTAGGGAAATATAAGGAAAGAGTGCCTAAATTTACACAATGCTCTTAAAGAAGTGTAAGTATATCCCTTTCAATTGCATAAAAACCCATTGCAAAGATCCTATTTCTATACCAAGGTCCCATACTTGCTGGACCTACTGCTATATGTTTCAGAATAAATATGCCAGAGTGCTATTAAATGAACACCTCATTCTTTTTAGTGGATGAAGCTACTGTTGACCAGTTCTTCATGGACAGGGCAGAGATCAGCTTGGCTGATCGATTGAATCTTCTCTCAAAAGAGGCTGGTAGGAGTGAGGAGGAGCCTGAGATTGTTTCATAACAGGAGCAGGTTACAGGGATGTTACGGAACTCGGGTGTTAAGCCTGGAGGAAAGAGAACTAGTGTGATGGTGGGGGTCGGGGGAGGATGCCACAAAGAAAGGACATTTGCTTGTTGACCCAATAGTATCACGCAAGGACCACTGGGCATAAGGCACAGGGGCACAGCTACTCAAAGAGCCACCTGCCTGTAACTGCATCTACCACTGGACGTGCTCACCCACTAGCCTTGACCTTGCCCGGTGCCCTAGCCAGTACTGGGAGGGAGGCTTCACCTTTCTCGGTTCTTCCTATGGGCCACGAACACATTCAATCTGGTGATGAGGATGCTGTTAGAGAAATCAGAAGAGCAGTTTCCATAGAGAAGTGGGGGTGGAAGCCAGATTGCACAAGGATTAAGGAAGGAGTGGGTGGTGAGGAAGTGGCAGCAGTGACAAGTTGAATGATGGAGAGAGACAGAGCAGTCACTCAAGGGGGTCAGGAGGACCTGAGCACGTTTATAAGATTCTAGGAAGATGTCAACTGAAAGGGGAAGATTGGAAATGCAGGAAAGGGGAGGTGACTGATGGAGAAGGGTCTCAGAGGTATCAGGAGTGGGGTGAGAGCAGAGTGAGGGAAGGAGGAGGAGGGATTGGCCTCGGAACAGGAGAGGGACTCTACCTCTGGCAGTGAAGGGGAGCAGTGAAGTCGCCTGGCATTTCTGATGTGCAAAGAAAGAAATGAAGAGCTTCAGTCTCTCCTTATTTTGTTCTCTGAGAAGACCAGGAGACCTCACTCGTCTCAGCCCAGTGTCTGGAGGACAGTGGAGAAGGTTTGGAACAGTCACACTAGGGCTCTCAACCAGGGTCACTCAGAACAAAAGGACAGAAAGGGCCTCAGCGTGGGGCTCCCAATAACCATCCTCAGAGGACCAATCAGCAAGTCTGCCTCATTCTGCCTCACTCTGCCCAGGAAGGAAAAGAAGCCACAGAATGGTGTTCCAGAGCTCAGGATCAGCTGAGCACAGTGGTCAAAGGCATAAGGGATGCTTAGTGGTCAT